>CAUYQU010093830.1:0-138347 GCA_963574635.1 Cheracebus regulus | reverse complement strand
AAGACATTCCAGGTATTCAAAGGAACTTGAGTCCAAAGCCCAATCATGATGCAGTTTTTGCAGACTCATAGAGGTGCCACCTTTGTGGTCTTGGATAAGTTCCAGAAGAATTCTCCAGATTACCAGGCAGAGACTCTTGTTCTTTTCTCTTTCTCCCAAACACATGGAGTCTCTCTCTCTCTCTCTGTGTATGTGTGTGTGTGTGTGTGTGTGTGTGTGCTCTCTCTCTCTCTCTCTGTGTGTGTGTGTGTGTGTGTGTGCTCACATGCACTGAACCACTTAGAACTGGGGGTATGATGATGCAGGCATCCCTGTGGCCACCACTACTTGGACTGCCCTGCATCAAACTTGAAGCAAGCAAAATATTAGGCCTTACTCATGGCCCTCCTCTTTAGAGTGGTGAGCTCCCCAAGGACCTGGGTATCTCCAGAGATGTTCTCTGGGATCCAGGCATTGGAATCAATAATCTTAGCAATTTACCTGTGTTTTATTCTACTGCAGGTATGCTAGCCAGGAAGTCACCATACAAAGTCCTTCCCAGTCTTCCTTCCCCTAACACAGAGGGAGAGACCTCCTACTATGGACACCACCACCACTGGTGCATGGGGGTTTCTGCCAGGCAACTGCCAGTGTTCTCTTAAAGACCATGGGCTCTTCCATCTGCTTGTGATGAATGTTGCTAGGCCTGTGATTCACCCTTTGGCCCAGGAAAGGTCCAGAAATGCTTCCAAAGAGCCTAGACCTGGACCTGGGGACCCTAAGAGCTTGCTTCTTGCTCTACCCCACTTTGGCCCAGCTTGTACCTAGGGGGGAAGACAAAGTCTTCTTTACTTTTTCCTCTTTTTTTTTTTTCTCAAATAGGAGTCTTTATGGCCACCACAGCTAGAAATATGGTGGGTCTCCCCTGAAGCCAGAGAGTTTCAGAACCCAAAGCAGTGATACTTGGGTATCACTGCTGTTTATTAAAGTCCCAAGGACTGTTTAGTCAAAAGTGATGACTCCAGCCAAATATCGGTTGTTTCATTCCAGGCAATGGGCTTCCTTTTGGCATGGGGGTGTATCTAGGTGTCATCTGGGAGCTAGGATCCGAAATGAGGACCTCACAACTCTGCACAGGTACTTATCCTACGGTGGCTTAGCTAGTATCCAAGATGCAAGATGAAGTCCGCTTTACTCTTCTCTCTCCTCTCCTTAAGCAGAAGGAAGGAGTTACCTTCATCGCTACAAGCTGCACTGCCTGGTGTCTGGGGAGAGATGACACTGATCCTCCCTTAGATATACCAGCTGGTGTATCCCTGGGTCAAATGCCACCCTAGTTTAAGGTGGCATTAATTGTAAAATTCACTCTAAGCCCAGCCTAGCACTGGGATTTGACTAGGAATTGATGTCTTTGTGTCCTAGATTATCTTTCAAGTTACCCAGGACCCCAGAGAACTTTAGCCTGCGGTGATGAGGCTTGCCATGAAATTCAAGTTCCATCTGCTAAAATGGTGATTCCCTGCTATCTAGGTCTATTGTCTGCTGTGACAGGACAGCACTCCTTTCAATGTAAGATCCCACAGTGGCTGAACTCTCCTTCCCAAACTGTACAGATTTTCCCTCTGCATTGCATGACTGCTGCCAGGGCATAAAAAAGGGATTGCATTGGTGATTCAAGACTATCTCCTCTGGCCTCCTCGTGTCCTCTTTCCATGATATGAAATTCAAACCAGATACTGTGATTGTTCACCTATTTTTTTTTTTTTTTTTTTTTTTTGGTTCTTGTGACAGTGCCTTTCTCTGTGCAGAGAGTTGTTAAAAGTTTGTGTTCCAGTGTTCCAGTTCAGGCCAGGGGACAAAAGATGTAGGCTTCTATTCTGCTAACTTGTTCTGTCCCCTCCCCATTTCTTATGTGTTTACGGTTGGTTGAAAATATCATACATGGATAAAATTGGATGTTAAATGTAAATGATAATTAAGTCTTTCTATAAACTCGTTCATAATGAATTTGTAGAAAGATAATATGCATGCTAATTTCTAATGTTTTAGGAATACTAAAGTCACTGTTACAAGAACCAAAAAAAAAAAAAAATTAGGTGAGCACTCACAGTATCTAGCATGAATTTCATATCATGGAATTTCATATCTGGTTTGAATTTCATACCATTTTTACATTTAATACCCAATACTAAAACAATGGAAATTAACATGCAACAATATCATTTGAAATGAAATTTATTATTAATTTGTTGTTAAAATAATGCACTTTTGGATAATTTCATTTGAGATATGAAGCAATATGCAATATTTTCTTATAACTTTTAAAATACTTTACAATTCTAACATTTTAAGATGACCCTAGTAATTGCTGTCGTCTAATACATTCTGAGTAAAGAATTTTTACCATGTTAGTATTTATATTTATTAGTAATTGACAATAACAAGTGTGTATTTTTAAGTGTATGAGGCTTCAGTCCATGTATAACTTGTAGAGAGATTCAAGCTAATTAATATATCTATCATCTCCTCTACTTAACATTCTTTGTGGTAAGAATGTTAAAAATGCTATTCTTTTGGCAATTTTGAATGGCAACTCTTTTCATTTGAAGAATTTAATCTTCTTTTTAAAAGAAGTATTTTACGCTAGACAAAGAATATAGATTTATTTAAAAGTTAACAAATATTGCCAGGCACGGTGGCTCATGCCTGTAATCCCAGCACTTTGGGAGGCCGAGGTGGGTGGATCTCCTGAGGTCAGGAGTTCAAGACCAGCCTGGCCAACATGGTGAAACCCTGTCTCATAAAAAAAAGAAAAGCAAAGAAAAGAAAAAGAAGAAAAAAAAAGTTAACAAATATTTAGAAAAATAAGGATATACATTTATGAATTTTATACATTTATAATACACCAAAATTAATTTTATATAGGTATTAAATATTTTTAAATATAGAGAAAGGAAAGAGGAAGATATTGGATTTTTATTAACACCCTAAATTAACCTAGATTAAATGCTGATTCTAATAATGTGTCTAAATAACATTTCCCTGTCCTGCTTGCTTTTAGCCTCCATAAACCAATGGCAATTCCATAATTAATTCAAAGAACAGTAACATAGCCTGTCAAAATAGTTTAGAAGATAAAAGCATTTAAAATTGTAAAGCAAAATTATTAATTTCTTAAAGAAACATTAGTCAGCATCATGAATATTTTAAATGGTAGTTTAAAATAGTCACTAAAACAATATTAAGATATGGATATGTTGTCACTTCACTTATAGAAAATAAATTCAATTTGTCCCTGACCTGTATTGTATCACATTTCCAAAAACTTAATAATCAGTGTTAATAAGGCAAAAGTGTAGAAAATAATACATAGTGAAAATTAATCATTTAAACATAATGGATGACATTTAATATTATATGAAACAATAAATCATTTGGATAGTCTTTTCTACTGGAAACTATACTTCAAGCATATATTTTGAAATATAGATATTTCATCAAGATGCCATCAATGGAAAAGTCTCTCAATGTTGAAACCACTATTTAATGGCTATGTAGGAAATTTGTCTTTAAAGCAACTCCTTTGTGCCTTACATGTGACTACATAAAATAGATTGTAAAATAATCTAAACAATCGAATAATGACCAATTTCAATATTATTTTTGTTTTGTTTGTGCATACACACAAATCATTTTATTTATTCTTTTTAAAATTTGACAACCTATCAGTAATATTACAAAAGGATTTATATTTAGATCAAATCTTAATTTTAAACTTCTTTGATATTACTTCACTTTATGGAAAGTTCAGGCTGCCTTTATTGATACACAAAAATATGAATAAGATGCACAAATCGTTTTATTGATCAAAGAGGAACTGCATTTTATATATATATATATATATATATGTGATGGCAATGATCAGGGGAATGCACTTTGTGACAGGGTAGGACATTTTTATGTGATTTCATTGTGTCCTGTAAACCTACAGAGGAGCATGTGAGAATTTCCTTGTCTAGGAAAGCAGCAACATATACAATCTTAAGAATCCTTACAAATGGCTCCAATATGTGTACAATGAATATCAATATCCATAATGAATCATTGTTCTAGATCACTAGTTCCCCAGACTTTAGTGAGAGTCAGATCTTTTATAGAGGATGTGTTACAACACAGATTTATGGGGCTAACCCAAGGTTTTCAGTAGTTACATGGTGAAGCCTGAGAAGTTACGTTTTCAGTTATTGCTAACGTTTCTAGTTGCCAGGGCCCACACTTTGTGAACCCTTGCCCTAAAAGATCCTCTTACCTCCAGGCACAGGCATTATGAAAGACATTTTCAGCAGTGGGAAAAATTTTTCTCTCCATACATAATTAGAATTTGCAATTGATATTAGACATATAGGTATGTCTTTTTATATACTGGAAAAATGAAAGACTGACTCTTTTTTTCTTCTTTTAACTTATTATCTGTGATATAGCAGACACGAAGATACATAAGCCAGGATCTTTCTTTCAACCTGGTTTAACTTAGTACAATCTAGCAGGGTTATAGAGAGATGAAATATGGTAAGCCCATGACAAAGAAATGTTCAAGAAATACAGAACTGAAAAGCATGCCAACACAGATGAAACTGGAGGCCATTATTTTAAGTGAAACAACTCATAAACAGAGAGTCAAATACTGCATGTTCACACTTAAAGGTGGGAGATAAGTAATGTGTACATATGGACATGGAGTGTGGAATGATGGAGAGTGGAGACTCAGAGGAGTGGGAAGAAGCAGAGAGATGAGGGATGAGAATTTGCTTGTTGGGTACAAGGCACACTGTTCAGGTGACAGTGGCTTTAAAAGCCCAGACTAGGCAATGTATCAATGTAACAGAACTGCTCTTATACCTGTTAAATGTATACAAATAAAAAACTAAAAAAGAAGACAAATTCTGACAACATGGAGATCTGAGTTAGAACTAACTTTCTGGAAGAGTTAACTAAATGATTATATCTTATAAAATGCATGTAAGTTACCCAGGTGTCATAGTGAAATAATTTTTGATAATGAAACACGATGAAATATTGTTTGTTTTATCTTCCTGATATGTGTGAAATAAATAAGATTAAAAGAAGTTTTCTACTATAATCTGCTCACAAAAATACAAGAAGTTTTCTGTTATAATCTGCTCACAAAAATACTTGGCCCTAGTCTATGCCCTGTTATTTTTTCCTGAGTATAATCTTGTCACATTCTGAATAAAAGTGTTGTGTTTGGTTTGGTTTGGTTTGGTTTAAGTTGGAGTTACGTTTGTATTTCCACACTGAAATGATTCCCACTTCATGAAATGTTTAAGTTTCCTTGACTCTGAAATTGTGAAAAACAACATCTTAAAAAGTTTCAGATAAATTTCTTTGTGTTACTTTATAATTACAAAAAGCAATATAAATATAAACAGACGGGTTCACTTACACTTCCTACCATAAAAATGATGAATCACAGGGAGGATGAACACTGAGCCAGGTCTTTATTGTTCTGTGCTTGACTACCAGAAAAATTAGTCTAAGGGTGACACTGGCCTTGGCTTTTGTAGAGAAAAATCTTCTCCTATGACAAGAATATTCTGCCACTTCTGTCTTTTATTCTCTATACTCTTAGGAGCTCAGAAAACTTTTGTATAAGGGTCTAGAAAGCACAGGAAAGACATGCTCCCATTGTTCATTTATCTCCTACCAGGTCCCTACCATTACACATGGGAATTATGGGAGCTACAAGATTAAATTTGGGTGGGGACACAAAGTCAAACCGTATTGGTCACATAGGCATAGAACACCTGGATGACTAACCTTAACTACTCAGTTTTTAGGCCCAGTTTTCTGGGCCTATTAATGGCAGAGGCTGCTGCAAAGGTGACATTCTCTGGAGACATTTTTCCCATTCTCTTGGTGATTAATATTTAACTCCTCGTTACTTATGGGAAATATCTTCAGCTGGCTCCATTTCTCCTCAGAAAATGGGATTTTCTCTTCCATTATGTTGTCAGGCTGCAAATTTTCTGAACTTATTCTCTGTTTCCCTTTTAAAACTGAATGCCTTTAACAGCACCCAGGACACATCTTGAATGCTTTGCTGCTTATAAATTTCTTCCAACAGATAGCCTATATTATGTATCTCAAGTTCAAATTTCCACAGATCTCTAGGACAGGGGCAAAATGCCACCAGTCTCTTTGCTAAACCAGAGCAAGAGTTACCAGTACTTCAATTCCCAACAAGTTCCTCATCTCCATCTGAGACCACCTCATCTGGATTTTATTGTCCATATTATTACCAGCATTTCTGTCAGAGCCATTTAACAAGTCTCTAGGGAGTTCCAAACTTTCCCATATTTTTCCGTCTTCTTCTAAGCCCTCCAAACTCTTCCAACTTCTGCTTGCTAACCAGTTCCAAAGTCACTTCCATATTTTTGGGTATCACTACAGCAGTGCCCCACTCTACTGGTATCCAATTTACTGTATTAGTTTGTTTTCACGTTGCTAATAAAAAATACCCAAGACTGGGTAATTTACAAAAGAAAGAGGTTTATTGGACTCCCAGTTCCACATGGCTTGGAAGGGCTCACAATCACGGTGGAAGGTGAAAGGCACTTTTCACATGGCAGTGGCAAGAGAGAAGAGAGCTTGTTCAGGGAAACTCCCCTTTTTAAAACTATCAGAACTGGTGAGACTCATTTGTTATCACAAGAACAGAATGGGAAAGACCTGCCCCCATGATTCGATTATCTCCCATCAGGTGTCTCCCACATCACATGGGAATTATGGGAGCTACAAGATGAGATATGGGTGGGGACACCGAGCCAAACCATATCAGTCAACTAGCCATAGAACACTTGATAACTGACCTTAACTACTCAGTTTTTAGTCACCAGCCTACACACCCCACACAGAGGTCAAACTAATAGAGTGTCTCAGGGTCCCAGAAGAACAAATGCTAGCATTCAGCATAAATGAAATTGTTAGCATAAATTACCTGGCATGGTCCAAGTCTGCAGATTTATAATATTTATTAGACAGGATATTCCAAGGGTTCACTGATTATCTCCTAGGAGCTGATAAAGATCCAGTCATTTCTTTTTAATGTGCAGAGTTTAAACACCCCAAGCTTACCTCATGCACATATAACCCTTTGTACATGTACTTGCTTTAGAGTTTATAAATGCTAACTATAAATGTTTAAATTATCATAGTCTACCTTAAGGTAATAGTATACAATTTTGCCTATAGCATTAGCAAGATATAAAACCATAAAACATTCTACTTAAAATTAAGCAATTGTCAGAACCAGACTGACAATACTAAATATGGTAAAGATTAATTGGAGTAGTAAAACTATAACATAAGCATGTAAAAAGTTACAATTAAATTGGATAATTATTTGCCATTATTTTTTAGATTAAACGTAGGCATATAACGTAGTCATCCCCTTTTAGATATATATCTTAATAAACATATACATATGCATATACATAAGCTATATGCTCATAGTAACATTGTTTGTGGCAACAAAACTAACCTTCAAAAAGAGAATGAATAATAACAAAAGACTATTACAGAGCTGTTAAAATAAACCATGCAATATGTATCAACAATCATGAATTGTATATATAATATTTGATTCAAATTAGTTGAAAAAAATTTAATTATCTTTAGACATTAATATATACAAATATGTACATATGTGTAATTGAATATAGGTAGAAAAATAATGCAATGAATAATTCAATACTATATTTTGCTCTGGGGAGAGCAGAACTAAATTCAAGAGGTGTGAAAATGAAACCTCAGGTGTACTAATACATTCTCCTCTCTTAGGTTGGAAGCTGAGTTTGGTTAGAGAGTTGGTGGTAAAAATAAAAGAAAACTAGAAGTCTAGTTTTTTTAGAAAAAGAAACAGAAGTCTCATCGAAGAAAGATACTATCAAAGAATCACAAAAATGATGGTTTTATTCCAGAAAAAGTAGTAAGTGGTAACTAATCCTTCACAAAGCAATAAGAAAGTCAGCCAAATCTCTAGTTCTCCTTTCCTCCATATCCCTACTTGAGATCACCAACTATTATTGGTTTAGGACAATCAAACAAAAATAATAAATATACTGGTGAAGTGGTCAAAAGTATTAATAGCATGACCATATTAATTAAATAGTTGCAGATATAGAAATTACATGAAACAAAAGTTCAAAATTCAGAACCAGACAAAGAAAGTAAGAAGATAAGTTGAAACAACACTTTTTAGAGCTCAGGACAGTGGCTAAGAAAAGAAAATATTAAATCACTTTAGTAATAAAGAAGTAATTAATTAAAGATGACAAAAGGAAAATAACTATAATACTGAAAAGCACAAAAATAAATAAAGGATAAAGAGGAGATGAAGAAATAAATAATTAGGCCAAAAGTATGTAATTAAAAATAATGAAAAAAATAAAAGAGTTCAGGAAAAATTATAAATATTTAGAATATCTAACATACAAAACAATGGAGTATCTGAACAAGAAAATCATAGCAATGAACAGAACTACCAGTTACTACTGCTAATACAAAAAAATTTACTATAAATTTACTACTAATTCAAGAAAACATTTTACGAATAAGCAAACACGTGCATCTATAGATGTACTAAAAATATCAAACAAAAAGGGTCAATCCTGATACATAAATATTAAACTATGAGAATTGAATATTTTTTAAATAATAAAATAAAATACCCTATGCATCTAGGTGATTCAAGTCCTAGAAAAGGTGTAGAAAATCATGATGGCAGCATGTATCTCATGAGTAACATATAAAAATTACAGCAGTTTTGCAATACATCCAAAAAAACTCAAATATATAATATGTGAGCTAAGGCTTTGAGACCCAGATAGTTTTTTCATTTGTCTAAGTTTTAAAAATAACAATTAAATATCCAGGAACACAGGGAATAATATACCTATGAGCTATTGTTTAGAATCTAACCTAGTGTCTAGATTTTGGACTCTTGGCATTCTAGGACTAATAACCAATGACGAGATCTGGAACATATAAGGTTAGAAAGTGAGCATGAAACATTTATTGTGTTAGAAAAGGTAAGAAAACAAAGGGTAGTGAGGATAGAAAGAGAAAAAAAAAAAGACACTGAACCCAGTTTGAATAAGCTCATATTTGCAAAAGTTAGAGTTTGAGCATTTAAAAGAATAATGCCTTTAATTAATTGTTAGAAATAAAACTTAGAAATTCTGTGCTTCCACGCAGATATGCAAAAAACAAAGGAAAGAAAATCTTTTCTGATATCATCTGTAGTGATTATGATACAAGCTCCTTATTCTGAAAATAGGTAATCAAAATAAATAAATTAAGCTTTAATTCTCAATCCCAGTTGATGGAGACAGCTTTTCTTATGGAAGAATGCCAGCTAATTAACACATAAAAATAGCATAATTTTTTAAAATGTACATTTCGCAGTCTCTGATAAAACAATTTACTCAGGCCAGGATTATCAATAGAAACCATTAGAGAATCACATGGTTGGTTTGCTCTTCGCAAGGTGAAATGTGTGCTTTAAAATTGAAAGATAGGTTAGTTACCATATACATTTTTTGCTCTTTGCAAGGTGAAATGTATACCTTGAAGTTGAAAGATAGGTTAGTTACCATTTCAACCAAGTAATGGGATAGCATTGCTAACAAGTGGTCTGCTCAACCTCGTGTGTTTCCAGAGGGTGTATCACCTGTGAAAGGTTCATAGCAAATAACCTGAATCTAATCAATATTTTAAACCTACCTTCCATTTTCTTGGAAATAATAAAAGATAGAGAAATACATTTAACACCTCAAGACACAATCAGACAAATCTAGACTGTGTGACATTCTGCAAGACAGCAGCACTTGTCTTTTCAAAAAGTAGTCCCATGTGGATAATGTTAGAGAGTGGTCATTTCTAGATTAAAAGAGGCTAAAGAAATATTCAGTATGTAAGGCGTGAACATTGAGAAAAGCTTAGGCATTTTTGAGGCAATTATGAAAATTTCAATATGGACTGAATATTAACCATTTTAGAGATATGTTAATAATTGTCTTTGCTTAAATGGAATGATTAATATTTATAAAATGTATTTTCAGTAGATGCATGCTGAATTGTTTGTTGTGTCATGTTTATGTAGCAAATGTGACAATATGTTTAAAAATATTCTATCTAGCTGACATGCATTTAGGTGTTTATTGAACTAACCACTCAGGTTGTCTGTATTTTTGAAACTTTTTATTTTAAAATGTTGAAAAAATTTCCTATTTCCATGTTGTCTTTCTTCATAGATCTTCACTGTTAGAATTATCTTAGTAAAGTAGAGATTCAATTAAGCTATTTATTTTTCTAGGCTTAATTTAAGTAGTACCTCTTCTGAGATGCTTTATTTAACTCTCATAAGTAATCAATTATGGTTGTGTATGTGTGTGTCTGTGTGTGTGTGTCTCTGTGTGTGTGTATATGATCCCATAATTGTTTTATCTTAACAATTACACAGTCCATAATTTATTCAAAGCAGTTTTTAAATTATTTCCTCTTAGCTCTAACACCTTTTGGTATGCAACTGAACTCCTAAGATTTAGTCTTTCTAAAGATCAGTATTTAGGATCTATAATATCCCAGGTTCTAAAGTGTTTAATATTTTCTAAGTTACTATATTATTTAATATAATGTGCCTGTGTTCAATTTGTTAAACAAATATGTTGCATATAAAAAATGATAAGCACATTGCAATAAACACATTCCAAATGTTTTTCTTAAACACTTTGTCATATTTTTTGAACATGGAATAAAATAACAATATCACCAAACTTAAAAATACTGTAATTAACTATCAGATCAAATACTAAATATTGATTTTATAATGTTTATTGAAAAAATCTCAAAGGTGTAATACTTTATTTAAGATGAGAAATATCTACATCAAATTTGCTATCAAAGAGCATGATACACAGACTCATATATTCAGACAATGTATTAATATGAAGATTGACACTCAGAATTTTAAGTTACTCTTTTAAAACTTTTTTTTTCTCTCATCACTGGACTTTTTTATTTTAGGTTTGGGGTTTCATGTGAAGGTTACACAGGTAAACACGTGTCACAGGGATCTGTTGTACATGTTATTTCATCACCCAGGTAGTAAGCCCAGTATCTAATAGTTACCTTTTCTGCTCCTGTCCCTCTTTCCAGCTTCCCCACTCAGTAGACCGCAGTGTCTGTTGTTTCCTTCTTTTTGTTCATAAGTTCTTATCATTCATCTCTCATTTGTAAGTGACAACATACATATTTGGTTTTCTGTTCCTGAGTTAGTTTGCCTCCAGCTCCATCCATGTTCCCGCAAGAAACATGATCTCATTTTTTAATGACTGTATAGTATTCCATGGTGTATATGTACAACATTTTCTTTTTCCAATCTGTCATTGATGGGCATTTAGGTTAATTCCATGCCTTTGCAATTGAGAATAGTGCTGCAATGAACATTTGTGTGTCTGCATCTTTATGGTAAAACGATTTATATTATACTGGGTATATATCCAGTAAAGGGATTGTTGGGTCGAATGGTTAGTTCTGCTTTTAGCTCTTTGAGAGATTGCCATACTGCTATCCACAATAGTTGAACTAATTTACACTCTCATCAACATTGTAGAAGTGTTCTCTCTTCTCTGCAACCTCACAAACATCTGTTATTTTTTTGACATTTTACATAATATCTAAATTTGTGCTAAAACCATAAATATCTTGAAAACTCTTTTGTCAGTGATTTTTCTTCTGGGTTGTTTTCAAAAAAGGATATTACAGATAAGAGATAATGCCCCTGAATAAGGAGAAATTCTCACCATGTAAGCTACACTAATATGATTCTGCTTGTGAGTTATTGAATCTATTGCTGCCGCTTCCTAAATTTTTTTAATTACTGACATTTTAATATTTTACTTTGTTGAGTGAAAATTTAGGTAATGTGTGAAAACTTAGGTTAATGAGAAGTTTTATGTTTAGTTTTCACTGATGTTATAGTTTGGATGACAAATCAATTCACTTATACAAATCTAAAATAAAAAGCAAACACTGCCTTATATATCCTATTGTTTTCCCTTCTGCTTTTGCTGTCTCACTTGGTTTTTTTTTTAACATATCTTCTTGACATGCTTGTATTAAGTATTTAAGTAAGCTCCCAGGCATAGTTGCAACCATACAAGACTCCTTAAAATGAAACAAAACACACTCCTCTTGGTGACCTTCCTGGCCTTAGCTTAGAATTAGACAACTTATTCTCTCTCTTAGACCCATGACAGAGCTACCGCCGTCATGGAAAGCTGCCACATCCATATGTATTAGACAAGGTATAAATCACTGGCTGCTGTGTAATGCTTTTCTAGCAGATAGAGCTTGCTGACTGCTTATATTTTAACTCAGGAGACAAACAAAAGGCTTAAGAAGTCTTCTATTTGTTCTGAGGTCTTAGTTTACTCTGCCAAGTAGAACTAACAAAGGCTTTTTATTTCTACATATTTTTTGATGATGCTTTTTCATAGAAAATAATTTATATGGCTTCCTTCCTGATATGTTCCCTCTTACTCAAAAGAAATACACATAGAAATAATAGTTATAGTTAAAATAAACAGACACTCAAATATGCTCCCAGACTCTAGTCTTTCCTTTAAAGGGTAATTCTCTATCAGGATTCTGTGATTATATAACATAAATAAACATTACTTTCTAAATTGATAGTGAAACAAACAAGAAGGCAGTCAGGCATTTTTCTCTTGTTAAATTATATTATTCCACAATAGAGGAATAGCAGCTTACGTATACTGAAACATTCTTGTGGTATCAACTGCAATGAGAGTAAAATTATGACCTTTTCTATAACATTTTCTATTTTACAATGTATGTGATAGAATCTGTGATATATGTAACTATTTAATTTTGCATTTACAAAATTAAATATGTAACTATTTAATTTTACATTTGCTAAAACTAGGACTGAGAGAACTCTTAGGTCAAGTAATTTCTCAATGTTAAGAAAACTATTAATTGACAGATCATTCTGTTATCTTCCAGATGCCACTTTTATACAGGAAATATATATAATGATTTGGATTCTGAAATCAGACTGTCAGCGTTTTTTTTTCTTTTTGTTTTTGTTTTCTCTTTACAAATTCTAACAGTTAGTAGCTGTGTAACTTTTGACAGTTTACTTAAACTTTCTGTGCCTCAGTTTTCTCATATCTCATGAGATAAATAAAAACTGCTCTTTATAGTTGATAGAATCAGTAAAATGAACAGTAGCTGTGTAGTGTGGTAGTGGGACTGTGTGCTGTTTGGTTTTCCTTGATTTGGTTTGCCTTGGTTTGTTTTCTGATGTAGTGTCTTTAGTGGTGTTGTGGAATCTTACCTCACTCTCTCTAGTCACCAGCATTATACCACAGAAGCCACTGCTCAGATCTGTACTTTGCTCCATGTTCTTCGAGGCAGCAGGCATTTGAGCCGTTGGCGCCCTTGTGAAAGGAGTGAAGGAAGGGCATGTCTTCAGGGACTCCCATGGTCCAGAGGGCGTAGGAGTGGAACCTGGCATGCACTAATTATATATTATGTGTCCAAACTACCTCACATAAGTGCTTTTTTTTTCCTTTAAATTCCAATATCCCCAGAACAAAAGGAAAATAATGGAAATAAAAAAGATTTTTCTTGTAGTTGTAGATAGTTCTGTTTATCTAACTAATCTTGTATTTGCCTATAAAGTATAAATGTATATTGCTTTCTTTATTTGAATACATCAGAGACATTTACATAGATGGGAATGCCACGTTATGGCAAAACTGGTACAATTAAATTCTGACAAAAGTAGAGAGGAGTAGATCTTACTCTTTCTCATACATGATAACTGGGTAGGCAAGAGGATTTACTCTTCTAACCTCCAGCCTTTTATTAACTTCACATTAAACCTACACTAAGAGCATCCTTGGGGGGTCTTAACCACATCCTTGAGGCCCTCCTATATTCTCTGTCTTCTATCCACTGGCCATTCTCAAAGCAAATGACATGCAATTTAGTTTAGTTTAGTTTAGTTTTTTATTTTAATGACAGCACACCATACCAGTAATCAATTTCTATGTTGAATATTATTTCCATGTAACAAATTACCACAAAACTTGGCATTGTAAAACAATGCCAAGATATTTAGATATTATCTAAATTTATTTAGATATTATCTAAATGTTCAAGAATATTATTTTTATACATTTCAAGGCACAGGTAAGTAAGCTGAACATAATAAAATTAAGTCAGATATCCCTAGTTTCCACTTCTCTTCTACTTATCCCAATTACTTATATATGGTATGACTATTCAATTCATAACAAACTTTCAAACCAAGGGGAGAAACTAAAATTACCAATTTATAATTTCTCCCAAAATCAGACATTGGGTACTTAGAAAATTCTATCCTGTTTCTATGTTATAGATAATTCTGTTATTGTTTATTTATTTATGTACTTGTTTATTTATGGAGAGGGGTCTCACTGTATCATCCATGCTGGAGTGCTGTGGCATGATCACAGCTCGCTGTAACCTCAAACTTCTGGGCTCAAGGAATCCCACTTCCTCCACTGCCCTAGTAGCAGGGAGTACAGACATCCATATCAACACAACATGTGCCTCTAAGTTTTTAATGTTTTTGCAGAGATGGGTCATGCTATGTTGCCAGGATGGTGTCAAACGCCTGGCCTCAAGCAATCTTCCTGCTCAGAACTTTTTTTTTAATACATGTATTTGTACATATTTATGGTGTACGTGCAATATTTTGTTACATGCATTGAAGGTGTAATTATCAAGTCATGATATTCAGGGTATCCATCATCTTCAGTATTTTTCATTGCCATATGTTGGAAACATTTCAAGTCCTCTATTCTACCTGTTTGGAAATACATGATACATTGTTGTTTACTATATCACCAATATGGTTTGTTTGTGTTCCCACCCAAATCTCATCCTGAACTGTAACTCCCTCATTTCCCATGTGTGGTGGGAGAAACCTAGTGGAAGGTAATTGAATTATGGACAGGTCTTTCTGTGCTGTTCTCATGATAGTATGTCTCATGAGATCTGATGATTTTAAAAACAGAAGTTTCCCTGTGTAAGCTCTCTCTTCTTGCCTGCTGCCATCTATATAAGATGTGACTTGCTTTTCCTTATCTTCTGCCATGATTGTGAAGCTTCCTAGCCATGTGGAACTGTAAATCCATTAAACCTCTCTCTTTTGTAAATTGCCTGCTCTTATACATGGCTTTATAAGCAGCATAAAAATGGATGAATACAATAAATTGGTACCGAGAGTGGGTTGCTTCTCTGGATACCCAAAAATGTGGAAGTATTTTGGAAATGGGTAATAGGCAGAGGTTTGAACAGTTTGGAAGCCTCAGTAGAAGACAGGATAATGTAGGAAAGTTTGAAACTCTTTAGAGACTTGTTAAATGGCTTTGACCGAAATGCTGATAATAATATGGACAAAGAAATCAATCACATTGATTGATTCACATATGTTGAAACATTCTTCCATCCCTGGGATGAATTCTATTTGGTCATGATGAATCATCTTTTTATGTGCTGTTGAATTCATTTTTGTTAGTATTTTGTTGAGGGTTTCTGCATCAATGGTCATCAAGAATATTGGCCTGTAGGGTTTTTTTGTTTTTGTTTTTTTTTAATGTGTCTTTGTCTGGTTTTGGTGTCCAGGTAGTATTGGTCTTGCTGAATGAGTTTAGAAGTGTTTCTTCCTCCTCTGTTTTATGGAATATATTGAGTAAGATTAGTATTAATTCTTTCTCATATGTTTGATAAAATTCGGCAGTGAAGTTACGTGTTCCTGGGCATTTCTTTGATGGGAGACCTTTATCATTGTATAATGATGGCCTTTGTCTCTTTTCATGGTTTTCCTTTGAAATCTATTTTATCTAATGTAAGTATAGCTACTCCTCTTTTTGTGTTTCCATTTGCATGGAATATCATTTTCTATCACTTTATTCATATTTTCAGTCTATGTGTGTCTTTATAAGTAAAGTGTGTTTCTTGTAGACAGCAGATAGTTGGAGCTCATTTTTGTATTCATTCAACCACTCTATGTCTTGATTGGAGAATTTAGATCATTTACATTCTACATTATGATTGATACATATTGATTTACTACTGACATTTTGTTATTTGTTTTCTGATTATTTTGTGGTTTTCCCTTCCCTCCTTCTTCTGAAAGTGATTTTCTGTGGTGGTATATTTTAATTTCTTGCCCTTTATTTTATTTTGTATCATTTGTAGTTTGTTTTTTTTTAAATTTGTGCTTACCATGAGAATTACAAATATCATCTTACAATCGATTATTTTAAACTAATGACAACTTAATACTAGTTGCACAAACAATCCAACTAACAAATTAGCAAAGAGGAAATTAATACAAATTCTAGTCTGGGTTTGGTGGCTCACACCTGTAATCCCTGGACTTTGGGAGGCTAAGGTGGGAAGATTGCTTGAGCCCAGGAGCTTGAGACCAGCCTGGGTGACATAGGAGACCCCATCCCTAGAACAACAACAACAACACTCTCTATACTTTAATTTCATCTCTCTCATTTTTCAACTTTTAATTGTTTCTATTATTATGATACGTCTTTAAAAGTTGTAGATATTATTTTTGATAGGTTTATTTTTACTCTTCTTAATCAAACTATGAGTAGTTTACACACTACAATTGCAGTGTTATTCTGTATTTTTGTGTGTACTTACTATTACCAGTGAGTTTTGTACCTTCAGATGATTTCTTATTGTTTATAAATGTCCCTTTCTTTCTAATTAAAGTACTCCTGTTAGCATTTAATGTTGAACAGGTCTAGTATTGATGAAATCCCTCAGGTTTTGTTTTTCTGGGGAAGTCTTTATTTCTCCTTGAGGTTTGAAGGATATTTTCACTGAATATGCAAATTCAGGATAAAAGGATTTTTGTTTGTTTTGTTTGCTTCAGCACATTAAATATGTTCTACCTCCTAAATATGCCCATATTCAAATATGTCACTATTTCCTGGTCTGTAAGGTTTCCACTGATAAATCTGGTGCCAGATGAATTTGGAACTTTTTTGCATGTTATTTGTTTCTTTTCTATTGTTGCCTTTGGCATATTTTCTTTATTTTTGACCTTTGAGTTTGATTATAAATGTCTTAAGAGTACTGTATTTGCATTAAATCTGATAGATATTCAATAGTTTTCTTGTTCTTGAATATTGATATCTTTATCTAGGTTTGGGAAGCTCTTTGTTGTCTCTTTGAATAAACTTCATCTCTATCTTATTCTCTACCTGCTCTATAAGGCCAGTAACTCTTAGATTTTCCACTTTTAGCATATTTCCTAGTTCTTGTAGGCATGCTTTGCTATTTTTCATTTTTTTCTTTTGTCTCCTCTGACTGTGTATCTCCCAATAGCCTGTCTTAAAGTTTACTACTTTTTCTTCTGCTTGATCAATTCTGCTTTTGAGACACTCGGATGCAATCTTTAGTTTGTCATTGAATTTTTCAGCTCCAGAATTTCCAACTTGTTTTTTAAAATTATTTTGATCTCTTTATAAAATTTATCTAATAAGATACTGAATTCCTTCTCAATGTTATCCTAAATTTTGGTGAACTTTCTCAGAAGAGCTATTTTGAATTATTATGCTCTGAAATGACACATATCTCTGTTACTCTGGGATTGGTCACTGGTGCCTCATTAACTACATTTGGTGAGGTCATTTTTCCTGGATTGTCTTTATGCTTTTGTATGTTTGTCAATGTCTGGACATCAAAGATTTAGGTTTTTTTCATTATCTTGACAGTCTGGGCTAGGTCATACTCCTCATTTTTGAGAAGGTTTTCCAAGTATTCAAATGTAACTTAATGTTGTGATCTAAGACTTTGGACTTGGCAGCAATATCTGCTTTGCTGCAGTAGTATACTCAAATCCAGTACTATTCTATTTATTTCAGATTGATAGATGTATACCATTTGTTGTCTTGGGTAAGATCTGGGAGAATTCTGTGGATTTCCAGTCAGTCTCTTGTTTTCTTCTCTTACTTTTCCCCCCAAAATGATATCTCTCTCAATCTGACTTGCCTGGAGTTGGTGGAATTGATTTGATTATAACTCACCTAATTTTTGGTTCTTATTAAGGTGTGTTCTAGTATGGATATTTATTCAATTTAGTTTTCTGCAGGGGAGGATAATTACTGGAAAATTCTATTCAGCCATCTTGCTATGCTTCTGACAAGAACCACTGCAGGTATCCATTTGGTATACTGATTTCTTTTTAATTGGGTAAATTAATAGTAGTGGAATTTGTGGATTATATGGTAATTCTATTCTTAGATTTTTGAGAAGTCTCCATACTGTTTTTCTTAATTACTGTATTAATTCACATTTCAACAAACAGTGTGTAAAAGTTCTCTCTTCTCCATGTCCTCACCATAATCTGTTTTGTTTTCTTGATTATAGCTATTCTAACAAAAGTAGGATGATATTTCATTTTAGTTTTGATTTTCATTTTTATAATTATTAGTGATGTTGAGCATCTTTTCATATGTTTATTGACCATTTGTATGTCTTTTTTTAAGAAATATCTACTCAGGTTATTTGCCTACCTTTTAATGGAATTATTTGGTATTTTGGTGCTGAGTTGTGCCAGGTTTCAGGTTTCTTGGTACATGTTTGCCTGAGAAATAGAAGAAGCAGTGGCAAGATAACTCACTGGCTCCCAGACAGTACACTGGTGTTAGTGGTGGCTGAGACAGATTGAGCAGTCCAGTCCCCATGCTGAGACAGTGGTGCATGCAGGTAGGTTCTATTGCTGGTGCCAGTGGCAGTCTGAGAAGTTTTGTCCTCCAGCACTTACAAAGAGTGTACAAATGCCAGTGGTGGGAGATGGGGTGGGGTGAACCCCAGAACTCCAGGAGGTATGCTCCTGCACTGAGGGTACGGGGAGGCCAGTGTCAGGCTCAGCAAGCTGGGCCTCAGGCCCCCAGTGGTGTGCATAGGTCCAGGCTGTCTTCCACAGGGTGAGGGATCCTCAGGTTTCTAGACAACATGGTCCGGAAGTGTTGGCAATGGCAGGTGGATGGGAAAAGTCTTCCCTCAGAGCACATGCAACTGCACTAAGGCTCTGATACCTGGAGAGTGCCGTGGAGGACAGAGTTGCCATCAGGGCAGCAGCCCCAGGCAGGTAGCTTTCATGCTCTGGAGAGTGCATACTTTATTTTCCTTTGTTCTTGGGGAAGCTTTTGGTTCCCTGAAGTTTAGGACACCTCCTTCCCTGGGGTGTGGGACACCATGTGGACTAGAGTGCTGGGGACCCTGTTGCTACACCCAACCAGCATTATACCACTGTAGCCTTTTAAATGTTCATGAAAGATATGAGTGGGGCTTCAGGGATGTGAGGATGCAAGGGATGTTAAGCCCCAGGAAATAATGCAGTATGGTGGTGGCCAGGGCCTCAAAATGGTGCCATGTTGCAGGTGCAAAGTTGTCAGGGCTGTCTGGGCTCCAGAATTGGCTCCTTCTCTGTAGCAATGTTCTCATGCTGTCTCTAGGCAGCTCCCTGTGCTCGTCCCAGGGCCTGTAAGGTTGATGGGACTCTGCTATGGGTAGAATTGCAGGAGTCCACAGTGGACCAGTGGACATGTGGGGAGTACTATAGACATCTCATTTACTTTTTTCCCACCTTGGGGAATTTCTGTAGGCTCTCCCTGGTTCTAGCAGAGCAGACTGCCTCACTTCCATTTCTTTCCATGCCTTAGGTGTTTCCTGTCACTTCTCTGTTGTATTTCAGTGTTTTCCTTAGGTATTCTATTAAAGTTTGATTATTTACTTGCTATTTGGGCTCTTATTTGTGTAGGAGGTGTATGCCAGATGCCTCTTATCAGTCATCTTGAAGACCCCTCTAATTCTGTTATTTACACACAATTTATCACACAATAATAAATAATTTTTATCACTTTTATAATAGATTATTTTTAAGTATAACAAACTCTGGAGCTCAGGGAAGAATGCTAAAGCAATAGTTTTATTAACTAATTTCAATAAAGTCAGATTTTATATAATAATTGTTAAGGTGTTCAATCAATGCTGAATACAATTGCAGATTTATCTGGGTATGTATAAAATGCTTTCTACATCTTATCAATTTGTGTTCCCTGTAAGAGTTGTCTTAATAATGTGCCCCTAAATCCAATAGACCTCCTAGCTATTTAAAGAACTTAGTCCTTTCCCTTCTTTGAATTGAGGCTCTTTAGAAATAAGGATAAGGGAGAACAATGGATCAAAGTAATTGCATTTGCCTCAAGCAGATCAGTCAGCCTTCTTATTATTTTGGTGCCCTCTTGTTTTAATTCCACTGCAGATTCCCTTTTTCTAGCAAGGAAATGGTTCTGGCCCTCACATGACCTTTCAATTCCAAAACTTAAGTATGTTATCAGCTTCTCAAACTCTAGCAGCCAACAATTTAAAAAGCAAACAAACAAAAAATACCTTACCCTTGTAATATCCAGTAATTATTGATGATTGAATATGTGGAGTAGCTCAATAAATTAGCAATTTCCTTTTTCCTCCATATTTTACTACCATATTCTCTCTTTTATGTAAGGACAGATAGACTAGTAAAGTTCAATCTTTTCTGTGGTTATTATCTGAGGAATGTAGCATATTCCTACTATTGTCACTGAATCATCACTAATTCTAATGGCAAGTGTGTGTGTGTGTGTGTGTGTGCACGTGCGTGCGTGTGTGTGTGTGTGTGTTTGTGGGGAGGGGAGAATTAGAATATAATTAGATAGATATAAGGAAAATTAACTCTAAAGCATTGTATATGTCCAGGGAATGTGTATTGTTGAAAAATTCATTCCACCCCACTCTCTACCACTGTGATTTTGATTAAGCTCCAATGGCTTAGTCACTGATAAGCAGCAATGTAGAAGCATAAGCAAAGAGATTTGGACCTCCAGGAGTGACGACATGCTCAACCTTACATGCATCCATAGCTGTTCTTCCCTTCCTGTATTCTCAATTACATTTGGCCAGCTCCTTTCATGACATACAAATAATATTTTATCACATTTCCTGTTGTCCTTCACCAAAGTTTGACTGCTACTGGCCCTCTCCAGTTTTTCTGTTTGTACATAAAATCAACTTTCAAATGAGAACATTTGAATAGATGTCCATTTAGGTGTTTCAAGTACACTGACAAGAAGTTCTTGTCTGCTCAGAACAGATGTGTGTTATCTGATCCACAGTTGTCAAATAGAAGTATGTGCTTCAGCTAAAAAAAAAAGGAAAGTCATCAAAGTGACTAGATCCTTGAAAGCTTCTTTTTTTTCTCCACATGGAAAAAACATAGTTAAATCTGGATTTAAACCTAAAAAAAATGTAGATAAAATTGATTCTTAATTATTACACATAGACTAGTAAGTTTAAAAGTATCTGTTGTTCACACTAGATAACCATCTCCTTAGGGACAAGGGAAAAAGTTCTCTCTCCATTTTTATTAACTAAAGTATTTTTCCATATTTTTGTCAATTATTTAAGGAAGATTTTATTGGGCATGTTGCTTTAAAAGTTAGACTCTTCCATCTGAATGAAAGTTCTATAATTGCTTACAAAAAACAAGCCAATAAGTTTAATATTTTTCCATAATTACCATGATAGAGGTATACACAGTGTTCCATGGGGTCCCAAGAAGATTCAACAAATCCGTGTGGATAAATCTACATATGGGTACAGTGGACTAAGTTTTCTGGGAGAGACGTTACATAAAATGAGTTTTAAAGGTAATATGAGGCTGGTGAAGAAAGCATGCAAAAGAGTAGGGAAGGGAGATAGCCTCCCAATTCAGGAAAGTGTAAAAACATCAGCAGGAACTGGTATGTTTGAGGAAGTAAAGGTAGAGAGGCCAGGTTGAGCTTGAGAGGGAGAACAGCAGGAAGGACCTTGTTCTTTATTCTGAAGCATATGGGACCACAGAAGGATTTCTTTTATATGATCATATTTGAATTTTATAAATATCTTTTTTCAGTAGTGTGGAAAATTCATAGGAGTGGAGCAAGACTGGAGGCCCAGGTATAAGTTATACTTTGTTAAATACATCATACTGATGGTTTAGGTTATTGTGTCCCATATACTTTTAAACTGGCCCAGATTGTGTATTTTCTTACCAAAGTATTATTATTAAAATAAGCCAAAATTGGTTGGATAATTGGTACTTCAAACTACAACATGGCCTTATCTGGTAATATGGAAGATCTATGTTGCAGTGAAGAGTGCTCACATAGACACATGGTGAAATCTGACCGATCTTTATTTCCCCTACTCTTTTAAGAATCAATGTAATAAGAGCCTACCTTATTACATTGAACAGAGAGCAGGGCATTCACTAATAAAAAAAAGAGAAATGACCAAAATATGAGCGAGTAGCAAGAACTCATTTTCTGTTGGTGGTGATAAGAGAAGCACCAGTTTCCATTTGGCACAGCAATATGTTGTATCAGAGTGGCCAGTGACTTGACCTACAGGTGGTATGAGGCCCACAGCTCACCAGGCCAGGATTTGATGAAACCACCTGGGAATGTGAAAAGGTATTTTAGGACCACATGAAATATGTGTACAAATGCAGAGTCAAGTTTCCTACTTGCACTACAAAATATCTCAAGTTATAGGAAGAGACTTTTCATGAAGTCCTATTTTTAATTGGGTAAATATAAGTTCTATAGTAGAATAGATTAGATTTGATAAGGCCTATGGTTTTAAATGCATGAATTTGGGAGACTATTCAAAAGAAGCATTCAGGAAACTTAATTTGTTTTATTTCATAAAAATATTATTATAAGAAGCACTTTGTTGACCAAAAAAATTGTAGCTGTGCAAATATTTACACATTTAAAGAGAAAATCTTAAATTGAGATTACCTTCTATTTAGCAGCATTTGCTTTGAGCTTAGTTGAATTTCCATTAAAAAATAAAAGGAAGTATATTAATGCCTTAGTTTGGATGCCCTCAAAATAGTGTTCTTGTTCTTGTGAAAGGTATTGACTGAGAGTTGGCTCTCAGGAGAAGAGTGTAGGAAGCAGGGAAAATCACAGGAAGGAAGAAGGTAAAACAAGAATGTTTTCTTGGCATGGAGATTAACCAGAGGAAAGCTCTGGAGCACAAATTATACCAAATAACTGAAACCATCTCACTCCACAGAGCTAGATTTTTATACTTCTTTGGTGGAGAACGTAATATTCTTCAGCAAGAATAAGTGCTATTCTCTAGGAAGACGAGATAGCTCTCAGAGTTGTGTATTCATTACATTTGAATCTTCCATAGGGTATCACTTACAATATACACATGCTGCTGCATTTAAAAATGTATCAAATCTTCAAATGTAGCTTTAAAATCATGAAAATATCTTCACATTTTTAACTCATTCATCACTTTAAATTAACCAATTTTTTTTTCTGTTATAATTGCAGAAATATACAGGAACCCTCTAAACATTGAGTGCTAATTTTCAAATTTTCAGAGTATAGTTTAAGACCTTGAAATATAGGGGTTACATTGAAAGTAATAAAACAACCTTAATTATAGCACTGGGAAAAGTAGTGCTCTAACAGCTAAACAGTGGATTTTATTTCAAGTGAAGAAACAATAAAATTGTAAATCATGAACTGCAAGTGGAGGGAAGAGACATATGTCTCATGCATTCAGCCTTGACTATAGTGACAACAGAAACAGTTGGATTCTTTTTTCATAAATACGTAAGAACTTTAATGAACATAAAATACTACATAGCTCAAAATGAAATATACAGTGTTTGGACTATATTCAGACAGTGAAAATTCTAGGACTAACTCACCATGTAAAATCCCTCTATTTTGCTTTCATACCTACATGTTGAATTCCTTTTTATGGTGGCATGGAGGATGCTGGTGTGCTCTTTCTGTCTTTCTCCGGAATTCATTGCCTGTGCTAATTTCTGTCCCTTACTTGACTCATACCAGATGTACAACCAAGTTACACCAAATGTGCCAGCAGTGCCTTGCAGTTAAGTACCAGCCCACGTTTTCATAAAAATTGGTCTCTAGTCCTAGTGGTTCTTTCACTTCACAAAAATGCTTATTAAAAAAATTTAAAACAACATTTTGTCAGATAACAGCATTACATAGTTTAGTTTTCCATTTGCAACAGCCTAGACATATTTTATTATTTACATTAGTGGAAAATTTAAATTTAAGTGTACACTGACATTCTATAATTGATACTTGCAGATTCAGTAAATAGATTTAATATGTATAACTAACAGCAGTAAGAGGAGGAAAAGGAGGATGGTTAGAGAATGAATGACAGGTACAAAGCTACATTTAGCTAGGAAAACAAAGTTCTGGTGATCTATTACATAGTAGGATGATTAGAATTGACAATAATGTAGTCTGTATTGCAAAATAGATAGAAAAGATGTTTGGAGGTTTGTTGGTTTGTTCTTGTTTTTGTTTTTGTTTTGAGACAGGGTCTCACTCTGTTGTGCAGGCTGGTCTGTAGTGGTGCCATCTCAGCTCACTGCAGACTCGACCTCTCAGGCTAAAGCAATCCTCTCACCTCAGCTTCCCAGGTAGCTGGGACCATAGGTGGGTGCCACCATGCCCAACTAACATTTTAAAATTTTTTTGTAGAGACAAGGTCATAGACTGGTCTCAAACTCCTGGGCTCAAATAATCCCCCTGCTTTGGTCTCCCACTGATTACAGGTGTGAGCCACCCACTGTGCCTGACTCAGAGAGAGGTTTTTGACTATTGGCATCACAAATAAATAATAAATGTTCAAGGTGGTGGAAATTCTAATTATTCTGATTTGAACACTACATATTATATGTATCAAAACCATAAATTTGTGCAACTATTATGTCATAAATAAAATTAATTAAATAAAATTACAAAAACTAATTTGAGATACCTTTGAATGGTACTTCTCTGTACCTAGCTCTGACTTCTTCAAAAGTCACCTCATCCAGTAGCTTAGTATTTTTTTTTTCATTTCACACTTCCTTTCCTATTTATGATGAGGTAAAATTTGATAACCGATAACTGAACGAACAATTTGTGTGTCGCATTATTTATTTATCATCTCATTTGCAAGCTGATGCTTCACCTCTACCTAATCAAAACCATGGGCATGGTAACTTGGCTTTTTAAAAATTCCTGCCATTTATTTATGCACATACAATTTTCTGAAAAGTTTTTAAGTCAATGCTTTATTTTGTCATATCAAATTACAAACATTTAATTACCGTTTCTTTATATTTTAGGTATCCTATCCTATTAAAGTATTATGACATATTATAATTAGTCTTTTAAATTATAGCACAGTTGTATTCTAAATCAAATAACTTTGTCAGGTATAAAGAGCTATCATGATTAGTGGCCATTAAAAATAGATTATAAGTGGTCAAAAGAAATCTTCATTTCTTATTTCTTTTTCTTGGCACATGAGTTTCCCAGGAGTATATCCAGGCCCATTTCTAACACCTCAGGTCACAGTGATTTGTTTATTTTTAATTATTTTTTCAGAAGTGATACAAATTTAAAACATCAAATAATTTAATCATTCATAATCCATAGCAAAACAAACAACTAAAACATTTTCACATTTACAATTATTTATTTTTCTTTGATGACTAAGTTAAATTATTTTTCTAAAAGGAATAATTGCTTACTAAATAAGGATTTAAGGCCTTTTGAGAAATAGGTGAAAAAAACTGTCCACTGAGGTCACTGCAGTTACAGGCCATGAAGAGCTAAAACAATGATACAAAACTAATATAACCTGTTATCTTCAATGTCAAAATTAGATTAAAATGCATGCATAAGTGCAAGATATATCTCTTGGTCATGGCATAAATTATTTTATCCTTAAAATCAGTGCTTTAAAAATATCTATCACATACAGTTTAGCCATCACACTCTAACATCTTTTTGTTACATCCTACAATTTAGTGAAACCTATTTGAAATGGAGTGATGTATCTGAGATTTACTATTTTTCTCCTTTGTTTTTGCTGTTTGAGTTTTTTTTTTTTTTTTTTTTTTTTGTCGGATTTCCACTCTTGTTGCCCAGGCTGGAGTACAATGGCACAATCTCGGCTCAATACAACCCCCGCTTCGCAGGTTCAAATGATTCTCCTGACTCAGACTCTGGAGTCAGGAGAATCGATGGGATTACAGGCATGCGCCACCATGCCCAACTAATTTTGTGGCCTTGAACTCCCAGCCTCAGGTGATCTGCCCACTTTGGCCTCCTAAAGTGCTGGGATTACAGAGATGAGCCAACCTGCCTGGCCTAGGTTTTTAAATTAAATTACATTGCCATGTATGTACCTATGCAATAATCTTGCATGTTCGTCACATGTACCCCAAAATCTAAAATGCAATAAAATATATATTAAAAATAAATAGCATGGCTGTTTTCAATATATAAATATTAATAAAACCTTAATATATGATGTATAGATTATACAAGTATATAAATATTGTATATACATTGCTATATTATATGTGCATTGCATATATGTTAAATATATGTCATATATATGAGTATAAACATACACATAAATATATGTATGTATATATAAGCACATATATATATATGTATATATATTTTACACACACACCACACATCTCACACAAATCTTATTTTAAACTACACAAATATGGTCTAAGTCCCTTCATTCATCACAAACAATGGAATTCAATTTTATTTTTATGGTTTTAATTTTCCCAATATTTACTAAATTTCTTTCTTTTTTTCTTTTTTTTTGGAGACAGAAAATATTCCACTCAGGATAGAATGCAGTGACGTGATCTCAGCTCACTGCAACCTCCACCTCCCAGATTCAAGCTATTCTCCTGCCTCAGCCTCCTTAGTAGCTGAGATTACAGGCATGAGCCACCATGCACAGCTAATTTTTGTATTTTTAGTAGAGACAGGGCTTTATCATGTTGGGCAGGCTGGTCTTGAACTTCTGACCTCAGGAGATCTGCCCTCCTCAGCCTCCCAAAGTGCTGAGATTACAGACTTGAGCCACCACATCCGGGCCTTCTTTTTATATGATAAGAAAAGTAGTTAGTCATCAATACACTAATATAAGTCATTTGATGGCCTTTACTGAAATTCCATCTGATTTAACAATCTTTTCTTTTTTTCATTTTTATTTCTGAATAGTATTTCACTGTGTATGCACTTTCTTTATTCATTCATCTGTTTATGGACACTCAGATTTTTTCTGTTTGTTGGCTATTGTGAATAGTGCTGCAATAAGCATGGGGATGCAGATGTCTCTTCAATATATTGATTTCATGTCCTTGGATAAATACCCAATATTAGGATTGCTGGATAATATGGTAGTTCTACTTTTAGTTTTCTGAGAAAGCTCCAGATTATTTTCCATGATGACTGTATTAATTTAAATTCTCAAAAACAATGTATAAAAGTAGCTTTTCTCTGAATCCTTACTAGCATTTGTTATTTTATTTATTTTATTTTGAAAGTAGCCTTTCTAATTAGGATGAGAGGATATCTCATTGTGGTTTTAATTTTCATATTCTGATGATTAGTGATGTTGAGCATTTTTTCTCCCTCCTTTTTTTTCTTCAACTTTTAGTTTAAGTTCAGGGGAACATATGTAGGATGTGCAGGTTTGTTAAACAGGTAAATGTGTACCATGTTGGTTTGCTGCACAGATTATCCCATCACCTAAGTATTAAGCCCAGCGTCTATTTGCTATTCTTCCTGATGTTCTCCTTCTTCACCACCTACTTCTGACAGGCCCCAATGTGTGTTTTTCCCCACCATGTGTTCATGTGCTCTCATCATTCAGCTCCCACTTATAGATGAGAATATGTGGTATTTGCTTTTCTGTTCCTGTGTTAGTTCACTGAGGATTATAGCTTCCCACTCCATTCATATCCCTGCAAAGGACATGATCTCGTTTATTTTTATGGCTGCATACTATTTAATGGTGTATACGTACCACCTTTCCTTTATCCAGTCTATCACTGCTGAGCATTTGGGTTGATTCCGTGACTTAGATATTGTGACTAGTGCTGCAATGAACATATGCATGCATGTATCTTTATAATAGAATGATTTATATTTCTTTGGGTATATATCCAGTAATGAGATTGCTGGGTCAAATGGTATTCCTGCCTCTAAGTCTTTGAGAAATTGCTACACTATTTTCCACAATGATTGAACTAATTTGTACTCCCACCAATAGCGTAAAGCATTTTTTTCTTCCCAAACACTCCAGCATCTGTTGTTTTTTAATTATTTAATAATTGCCATTCTGACTGGCATGTGATGGTATTTCACTGTGGTTTCGATTTGCAATTCTCTAATGAACAATGATGTTGAGGCTTTTTTCGTATGTTTGTTGGGCATATGTATGTCTTCATTTGGACAGCGTATGTCCATGTTTTTTCTTGTAAATTTGTTTAGTTCCTTGTAGACTCTGAATTTTAGATCTTTGTCAGATGGATAGATTGCAAAAATTTTCTCCCATTCTATAGGTTGCCTGTTCACTCTGATGGAAAAATAAAGGTGATAATTTCTTTTGCTGTGCAGAAGCTCTTTAGTTTAATTAGATCACATTTGTCAATTTTTGCTTTTGTTGCAATTGCATTTTTGTCATGAAATCTTTGCCCATGCTTATTTCCTGAATGGTATTGTCTAGATTTTCTTCTAGGGGTCTTATAGTTTTGGGTTTTATATTTAAGCCTTTAATCCATCCTGAATTAATTTTTGCATATGGTATAAGGAAAAGGTCCATGTTCATTTTTTTGCATATTGCTAACCAGGTCTCCCAGCACTATTTATTAAATAGAGAATGCTTTCCCCTTTGCTTGCATTTGTCAGATTTCTCAAAGATCAAATGGTTGTAGTTGTGAGAACTTATTTCTGCGTTCTCTATTTTGTTCCATTCACCTATGTTTCTGTTCTTGTACCATTACCTTGCTGTTTTGGTTACTATAGCTCTATAGTATAGTTTGGAGTCAGGTACCATGATACCTCCAGCTTTCTTCTTTTTGCTTAGGATTATCTTGGCTATTTGGGCTCTTTTTTGGTTCCATATGGATTTTAGAGTAGTTTCTTCTAATTTTGTGAAGAATGTCAATGGTAGTTTAATAGGAATAGAATTGAATCTATAAATTAATATGGGAATTATGACCATTTACACAATATTGATTCTTCTTATACATGAGCATGTAATGTTTTTACATTTGTCTCTGTTATCTGTGATCTATTTGAGCAGTAGTTTGTAATTCTCCTGGAAAAGGTCCTTTACTTACCTTTTTAGTTCTATTCCTTGGTATTTTATTCTTTTTGTAGCAATTGTGAATGGGAATTCATTTTTTATTTGGCTCTCTTCTTGCCTGTTGTTGGTGTATAAGAATGCTGACAATTTTTGCACATTGATTTTGTATTTTCTGATTTTGTTGAAGTTGCTTATCAGCTTGAGAAGTTTTGGGGCTGGGACGATGGGGTTTTCTAGATATGGGATCATGTCATCTGCAAAAAAAGATAATTTGGCTTCCTCATTTCCTATTTGAATACTCTTTATTTCTTTCTTCTGCCTGATTGTCCAGACCAGAACATCCAATATCTTGAATAGCAGTGGTGAGAGAGGGCATCCTTGTTTTTTGCTGGTTTTCAAGGGAAATGCTTCCAGCGATTGCCCATTCAGTATGATATTGGCTGTGGGTTTGCCTTATATGGCTATTATTTTGGGGTACATTCCTTCAATATCTTCTTTACTGAGAGTTTTCAACATGAAGTGATATTAAATTTTATCAAAAGCCTTTTCTGCATCTATTGAGATAATCATTTTTTCTTTAATTCTTTTTATGCGATGAATCACATTTATTGATTTGCATATATTGAACCAATGTTGCGTCCTAAGGATAAGGCCAATTTGATCATTGTAGATAAGCTTTTTGTTGTGCCGGTGGATTAGGTGTGACAGTGTTTTCTTGAGAATTTTTGCACTTGTGTTCATCAAGGATATTGGCCTAAAGTTTGCATTTTTGTTGTTGTTGTATCTCTTCCTGATTTTTGTATCTGGATGATGCTGGTCTCATAGAATGTTAGAGAGGAGTTCCTCCTTTTCAATTTTTTGGAATAGTTTCAGTAGAAATGGTACCAGCTTTTCTTTGTACTTCTGGTAGAATTCAGTTGTGAATCTCTTTTGCTCCTGTGAATTGTAGAAAAATGACAGGAAAACTGACTCCAAAAATCCAGTAGGATTCTGAAATGAAGGGTGAATATTTGCAAGAAGGTAGAGAAAGGACACACTGCTCCTTTCTGTATGCTCCCTTTATGTTTTGCTAGGTAGAGTGTCTTTAAGTTCCTGTGTTACATAAATGGCATTCAGAAGTTCTTCTGTACCCTCTGGAGGAATGTATGAAATCTGATGATGATGTCAGTCAAGCTCACTGGGGATTTTGCTGAAGTAAGAGTGAAGCTACCCTGAAACTAAAAGCTGAAGGACAGATTATCCGGGTCAGACTTTATGGGAGTATAAAATGCTAGAATAGCCAAGGTGAAGTAATATGGCTCCTCTGGGACACCGGATTACAGATTTCAGCAGCCGTCAACTTTGCCTGCAGAATGCCCAAGAATAAGTTCTGCTCAACATCTTCACTATAAATACTAGCCAGTATACATTCCCCAAAACATGATTATGCAAACTTTCATATACAGATATTATATTGGAAAGAATCAGAGGAAAGATTTGAATATGAAATACTGAAATGTCATGAACAGATTGGACTGCGTAGGCTGATGATGCAAATTATTTGGCCATTCTAAGTTTATCAATTCTCACGATACTACACGTGCAGAGTGTGTGTATATGGGGTGGGTGGGGGGTGAGTGTCTGCCTGTGTACGTGACTATGAGTGTATTCAATAGTATACTTTCCTATAATTTGAGAGAGGAGGCCATGGGGGAAATTCAAATAAATTAGGTAGAGTTAAGCTAAGTTTTATTTGCCAACTGCATACAATATGAGTAAATTTGCAAACACATCATAGAAATTTACAAATTTCAATTGAAACAAAATTTCTCAAACTAAAATGTAAAATGTGAATATGGAACATCTAGAATCCTTTGTGTCTACTTCTTGTGATTTCCCTGGCTACTACCCCCAAAATTAGGAGAGATTGGCACTTTCTATTTTTAATTTGGATTAAAATCAAGTCATTCAAAACAGTACTTTTGTTATTAGTCAGATAATCAAAATACAAGGGTCTTATGAAATAAGTTTTCCACAAAAAAAATTTAGCTTTAAAATATATCTTAAACAATGAATACATTTGCAAACCTCTTTCTTTCATGTATTTCATCTCAATAAAGCATCAATACTGAAAAAGATGTATCAATCCATTGGACGGAGGAAGAGACTGAGGCTCCTGGATATTATGTAACTTTTCTGTATTCACATAGCCAGAAGGTCAGTATCTGGGAACTGAATGCAGAGACAATGGCTATTTTTATATATAGCACTGATAATTTCACACTTACAAGAACAAGAAAAGTACTTGAGCACTTGGTAATAGTTAAGAGGTAGTACCTGGGGAAAGGTAGAGGAAACTTGTTGTACTGACAAACTATGGAAAAATAGGATGTAGGAGACAGAGGTTGGGAACAATATAAATGAAGAAAAAACAAATGTAAAGTGAAATATAAGTTGTGCATGTTACATAAAATTAATTACAAAAATTGCTTTACAGTTTAATATCCAATAAGAGCTAATGACAAAATTTTTAAATAACACAAAATAACTTCACTAACCTTTACTAGATCCTAAATATATATATGTGATGTGTGTATGTGTGTGTGTGTATAATCCAAGTAACAATTATACATATATTATATATGTAATACGTATATTATAACTCTAAGAATATAAGTTGTACTTAGATTATTGGTCCCCAGTCAATTCATGTGAAGCATAGAACAACTGCTTACATACCTAGATGCATGTCAATAAAAATTGCCACAGTCATTTTAAGAAACTTGTATTTCCTTAAGAATAGCAACATGAAATACACAAAAGCATAAAACTTACTAGTAAAGGTAAATATATTGTCAAATACGGAATGCTGTAATGCCATAATGGTGGTGAGTAAATCACTTTTATTATAAGGGCTAAAAGACAAAAAGTATTAAGAATAATAAAAACAACAATTTATTGATGGATATACCATATAAAATTATATATATATATATATATAATGACATCAATACCATAAAATGGAGGTATATAAAAGTGTAGAGAGTTATTGTATGTGATAGAAATTAAAGTATTAATCACATAGAGTATTATAACTACAAAATGTTTTATGAAGCCTCAAAATATCTGAAAAATAATTTTTATAGAAGATTCACAAAATAGAAAGAGAATGGAATCAAAGCATATTGCTACAAAAAATCAGCAAAACACAAAGGAAGACAAAAGGAGGAAAAAAAAGAGTAGCAAAAGAAGTATAAGACATACAGAAAATAATTTTTAAAATGCCAATAATGAGTTCTGCACTATCAATTGTTACTATAAATGTAAATGAATCAAAGCCCCCGATTATAAGACACAGAATACCTGAATGGATTAAAAAATGAGATTCAAATACATGTCTGCAAAACACTTCAGATTTAAAGACACACGTGTAGCAAATAAAAAAATAGAAAAATAAATTTATGCAAATGTTAACCGAAATACAACAGATTTGGTTATACTTATATCAGACAAAATATACATTAAGTCAAAAACTGTTAGAAAAGTCAAAGAAGGATGCTATGTAATGATAAAAGGTCAATTAAACAAGAAAGTATAACAATTATAAGTATGTATGCATTCAACATCAGAGCACTTACATATATAAGTAAACATTCACATAACTGAAAAGAGAGACAGCAATTCAATACCAGTAACAGACTTGAATAGCTCACTTTCAACATTGGCTAGAATAGCTAGACAGAAAATCAATAAGAAAATAGTGGACTTGGCCAACCTGTAGATCAAATGAACCTATCAAACATAGGCAGAATATTTCACCCAACAGCAGAATTCACTTTATTTTCAAGTGCATAAGAAACATTATCCAATATGAGAAACATTCACCAATATAACATGTTTGCTCACGAAACAAGTCTTAAGAAATTGAGGAAGACTGAAATGATACCAACTGTATTTTCCAACCACTCTCAAAAGAAGCTAGAAATTACTAACAGAAAGACAATTTGAAAAAAATCAAAATATCTAGAAATCAAATAATACACTCCTGAAACCAACTGGTCAAAATGTTAAAAGGGAAAGAAAAAAAAGTGTTTAACACACACTCAGACACACACACTCTCTCACACATGTACAGAAACAGATGCATACGCCACACACAGAGTTAAATGTATTTCTAACAAACTAAAAAAGATATACTAATGACAGTTACAATCATCATTTCTGTTAAAAAGAAAAGAGATTTGAATCTGCACTAAAACTTTTCCTTACTGAGAAAGGCAATTAGTTGCTACAAAGGTAAATGTAAATAGCTGTCATCTCCAGAGGCTAGATTTTTGGTTTCTCTTGTGGCATGAGATTCTATTTTTGTCCCTGTTTCTGACTGCTTATATAATTTTACATTACAAATTTTTACAAACAAAAGCTTTTAATATAATGGAATTCAAGAGATTTTATTCTTTATAAAGTAAAAAAGTAAAATGTTAAAGAACAATATGACAGATAATTATCAAAACAATTTGGATATGAAATATTTTTCATCGGATTATATTAAAAAATCAAGAGAGATTAAACATAAAGGGGAAACAATGATCCAATAACACTCAGAATACCACCAGAATTTGCCACATTCTTAAAACCTACTTAGAATTCAGTGAACTAGAAAATGAACAAATATAGTAAAGGACCATACATAAATTAAATAAGATAGGCAAATAATTCATAAATGTGACAAAGCTTGAGATAAGCCAAATGGAAATTGATGTTTAAAACTCTATTTTCTGACAAATTAAGTGTAGTTTAAAAACTTCATGCCCATATATGGGTAAAACAGCAACTCTTCTTGATTATTACATCTCATTTGTAAATAATCCCTTAAAATTTAATACATATTACCACATAGAAAGAATTCCAAACTTTATTTACCTAATAATCAAATACCAGGATTAAATGTGAAGGATTCTACATGCAGTTATTGCAACTAAATCAAAAAAACTTTAAAAATACTTTTAAATATCTTTTCATACTCTATGAGTGAAAACTTATTGAAGGTAGATAATGGGACAAGACTATGGTTCAATTTTGTGACTTACTATGAGATTGCCTATTAGAAAATATCCCATAGTACTACACACACATTTAAAACTAATCACATTTATGTTGCAATTACTTCTTTACAGTAACCAGAGACAAAACAAATAAAAGGTAAAACATTCAATGCTCATGGATTGGAAGAATCAATATTGTTAAAACGGTCATGCTGCCCAAAGCAATTTATAAATTAAATGTTATTCCTCTCAAACTATCAACATCATTCTTCACAGAATTAGAAAACAAAAACTATTCTAAAATTCACAGAGAACGTAAAAAGAACCCAAATAGCTAAAGCAATCCTAAGCAAAAAGGACAAAGCCAGAGGGATCACACTGCCTGACTTCAAACTATATACTGTAAAGTCACAGTAACAAAAACAGCTTGGTACTTGTATAAAAACAGACACAGACCAATGGAACAAAATAGAAAACTCATAAATAAAGTCGCATACCTACAACTATCTTATCTTCGACATTACCAAAAAACACAAGCAATGAGGAAAGGCCTCCCAATTGCTGGGATAACTGGTTACCCATATGCAGAAGATTGATGCTGGAACCCTGTGTTTAGTTATATATAAAAATTATCTCAAAATAGATTAAAGATTTAAATGTAAGACCTAAAACAACAAAAATTCTGTAAGACAACCTTGAAAATATTTTTCTCAACATCAGGCTTGGCACACAATTTTTGGCTAAGTACCTACCCAAAATAAATTGCTATAAAAACAAAAATAGACAAGTGGGATCTAATTAAACTAAAGATTGTTTGTACAGCAAAAGAAACTGTCAATAGAGAAAGCAGACAACCTGTAGAATGGGAAAACAACACTGTCAATAAAAGGGAATGCTTATACACTGTTGGTGGAAAGGTAAAATAGTTCAGCCACTGTGGAAAATAGTCTGGAGATCTTCCAAAGAACTTGAAAAGAGCTACCGTTCAACCCAGCAATCCCATTACTTGAGTATATGCACTCAAAAGAAAATATATCATTCTACCAAAAAAGAAAAAAAAAAAGCCACATGCACTCATATGTTCATTAATGTACTACTCACAAAAGCAAACACTTGGAATCAACCCAGGTGCCCACAAATGGTAGATTGGATAAAGACAATATGATACATATACACCATGGAAGACTATGCAGCCATGAAAAAGAATGATAGTATGTCCTTTGCAGCAACATGGATGGAACTGGAGACCATAATACTGGGAAAATTAGTGCAGAAATAGGAAACCAAATACCACATGTTATCACTTATAAGTGGGAGATAAGCACTGAGCACACATGGACATAAATATGGGAACAGTAGACACTGTGGACTACTAGAACATGGAGGGATGAGGGTGTTTTAAAAACTACCTGTTGGGTACTATGATTACTACTAGGGTGAAGGATCCATTTTCCAAGCCTCAGCATAATTCAATATTCTGATGTAACAAATCTGTGCAGATACTTCCTGTATCTAACAATAAAAGTTGAAATTTTAGAAAATAATAAAACAGTATTAATTATAAAAAATAATATAATGAATTAAAATACTTTCATAAGTTGAAAAATCATAGCCCGAAATTTATCTTTAATTCAGGAATATCCATTGCCAACAATAAGTGGTATCTCCATGACTATATTCCCAAAATGTTTTCCAGAATTCTAAAACCTACCCAACTGACAGGTCACTCCACATTGCGTTTTGGGTTGGGAATGAATAACTCCAGACTATACACGATGGGACTGCTTTATTCAGTATTCTTAGGAATATATCCAATTAATTAGAAGAAATTTCCACCTTCATATGCACTTTACTTTAGCTATATCAATTGCAGGGAAAAGCATTTTGGAATATCTTTTTTTATATTCAAGTTTTCCAAAGAACCAGGCAGTTAAAAGAAGAAGGTATTACCCCAATTGTGTTACACAAACTCTTTGATATATTTTGTTATGTATATTATAGACAAAAAACTCAAAAATTGTGCAACATAAACATTTTCCATATTTTTATTCTGTCAAGATTAAAAGCAGAGTGTCATTTTGCTATCATATACAAAGAATTGGATTAGGTATAGAAAACACTCTTCTCAGAATAATAGGGAAGTGTTAAAGTGATACTTAATACATTTGCTCTAAGAATCTGTTAGTACTTAAAGATAACTCAAGATTTTAGAAGCTGGTGGTTTTCAAATTAGATAGTAGCCCCAAGCAGAGCTATGAATAAATTTCATAAGGTCTCAGGGTTTGAAGACTTTTTTTTTTTTAAAGGCATCTAGTAATAGTGCTCATACAACGTTTGGATTTCTTCTGCTAGATCCCCACCAAGTGGTTGCAGGCTACGCCTGAAATCCTACAGTGGCAGAGAACTTACCATCTCCTAAGACAGCAGCTTCCCATCAAGACTATTAAAATAAGAGGTCATCATTTTGAACCAAAATTTAGCTTCCTCTAATTTTTAGTAACTATATCTCATTGGACCACATAAAATAATTTCACTTGCATTTCCATTATGCAATTGTAAACAATATATTGACATTTGTTTATTCACTTTTCTGTGTACTTATTATTTTGTGAGCTACTGGAAGGCTTGATCCTCAGTTTAGTAATCTTTATATCCATAGCACTTAATATGGAGCCAGGCACACAATGGATATACAAAATAAAAGATTCTGAATGAATTACATCTGAAATGCAAACTCATTCATAAAGCATTTTGCCAGTAAAGTGGCATTGAGAATTGTGAGAAATTCTAAAAGAGTTACTGAGGAGTGAATTAAGGGACTGCTATTGAGAGGCATGGTCAACACTGCCAAACCTTTTCCTGACATTGAATCCAAAGCAAGGTCTGGAAGCCAGAATATGTTTTACGTAGTCATTAGGGGTAGCGATTATACCTAAACAGAAAAGAATGTTCTTAGGTGGCAGGTATTTAAAGAGAAGTAGTAATCAGGAATACAATGTTCTATACTATTGTTTTAAGACTCACTGAAAAAATATGATAGAGTCAAAATTTATCAAGATTTGGTATCTCTTTTCTTGGAAACATTGGGGTAAGCTGAGGAAAGAGTGCATGGAATCTATACTATTCCTCAGAATTTTCATGTGAATCTAAAATTATCTTAAAATTAAATGTTTATTTTTAAACATATATTAAAAAAACACAACAAGAAAAATCAAAATCTATAACAAACATGAAATAGATTCACTGTATGACATATGTAGAATTTAAAAAATCTTTTTAGACATGATCCCTGAAAAGTGGACCAAGCATTATGGCATAGCTTTCTTCTTGTTACCACCACTATCCTTTACAAACTGCCTGTTATACCCACTGGCAGAAGAGGCTATGCCTCTGTAATATCCAGTTCTCCAAACCAGTGGTTATTAACTGCTATGTCATCACACCCTGACAAGCAGTGAAAGACTGAGAGAAAGGGGTGAGTTAGAGCACAGCATTGCATGTGCCCCATGCCTCAACCATGGCTCAGTCTGTTATCTTGGCCATATGTAACTATATCTCACCCACAGGAATGAGTTACACGTTGAACACTGTCTTATGTGTGAGTCACAGCCTCAACACTGTCATGACTGATTCAGATACACATATACCTTTCTCTTCCATCAACAAAATGATTTGTAATTTAAGAATCTGAGCAAACATGACATTGGCTTTATTACTTACATTCATATGCTCTCAAATACATCTGCCATTAAACAACATTCTGTTATTTCTATTTTTTTTTTTTTTTTTGAGACAGAGTCTTGCTCTGTTGCCAGGCGCCAGGATGGAGTGCAGTGGCGTGATCTTGGCTCAATGCAATCTCTGCCTCCTGGGTTCAAGCAACTCTCCTGCCTCAGCCTCCCGAGTAGCTGGGACTACAGGTGCATGCCATCATGCCCAGCTAATTTTTGTATTTTTTTAGTAGAGACAGGGTTTCACCATGTTGGCCAGGATGGTCTCGATCTCCTGACCTTTTGATCCACCCGCCTCGGCCTCCCAAAGTGCTGGGATTGCAGGCGTGAGCCACCGCGCCTGGCCCATTCTGTTATTTCTTAAGGGATTGCTTATTTCATAAGGAATTGAAAAAATTTTAATGAACTTGGATATCTGATTCAAGAGAAAAGTACGAATAATTTTACTTTCCTTCATTAAAGTAACTAAATAAACAATAAGTAAATATCCTCTTGTATCAGCAGAAAATATTATCAATAGGGAAAAATTTACAACACAACTGATACTGGTAATAGATGAAATCAGTAGATTTCTGGAAATGGATGATATATAAGATCATTATACTGATGGGTAAAACAATGTTTGGAGTTACAAAGGAGAAGAGAAAGAAAGCAGTTCTTTCCATAAGGGAACTACAGAAAGTGCTGTATTTGGAGTATAAGGTCATTCTAAAATTGGCAATTAAAGTGAGTAAGTCCACAGCCTGCTTGCCTATTCCTCTACCCATGCATTTTAAAATGAAGATGGGAAGATTATTTTCTTCCAGTTTTACAAAGTGCCTCCAATTTGGGGAAAAGCAAATTGGAGATTTCTGATTTCAGAATGAAAACACACAAGTCGTCTATAGTAACGGTATATTATTTTATTCACAAATTTGGAGGAGCGGGGTGAATTAACAAAGAATCATATCTAGGCATGCTTTGGTTAAATTTTAGAAAATCAAAATATAGCTCAGGACCTAATAATTACACAGAGGATAATGCAGAACCAGGTTCTTCATCAGCAATGCTATGTGCAATAATAATAATAACAGAAAATATTGCTCAAAGTTCTGAGGAACAAAAATATCTTTTTCAACCTGTAAGTATATACCATGAAAAATTGAGAATGCATTTTTAGGCATAAAATATCTCAGAATTTTTGAGAAATATGTTAAATAATTACTCTGGGATTTCAGATGTAAAGTATATTGTACATTTGGTGAGCCATTTTTTAAAGAAAGTACTCCAGCAACATAATATAAGAATACACAAAAGAGGAATGTTAGGAAAATGCTAAAAACTAAGGTACTAACATATATAGATTTCTATATACATATATGACTGTGTGTATATATATCTGGGTGTGTTTTTACATATAACTATATATACACATAAACAAATTTGTGGTAACAGATGTATAACAAACCCACAGGAAAATTATCTTAAATTAGATGAGAAATTTGGAAGAATACATGAAAAGTAGCTTCAAGAAGAAAATGGATTAAACACTGAACACAGTGTTTCTGGTTAAAACAGGAAGCTAGTTATATAATACTACTTGGTTTTGTTGTATGTCTCTACCCAAATCTCATCTTGAATTGTAGCTCCCATAATTCCCACATGTTGTCGGGGGAAGCTGGTGGGAGATAATTGGATCATAGGGGCTGTTTTCTCCATACTGTTCTTGTGGTAGTAAGTCTCATGAAATCTGATGGTTTCATAAGGGGAAGGCCCTTATGCTTGGTTGTCATTCTCTCTCTTCCCTGCCACCATGTAATATGTGGATTTTTCTTTCTGCCATGAATGTGAGGCCTTCCCAGCCACGTGGAGCTGTCAGACCACTAAACCTCTTTTCCTTTATAAATTATGCAGTCTCAAGTATGTCTTTATTAACAGTGTGAGAATGGACTAATACATAGAGCTTGTGCAATAATAACAAATAGAAATATAATTGAAAACTCAAAAAAATAGGTCATGATATAATGAATATTAAAATTAAACAAAATATTCTGTAATTTAAAAATAATCATAGCACTTAAGAAAAAAGAATCCATTGTTTAAATCTTAACAATGATTTGATTCAAGGTTGATAGCTTATAGCATAGATGATTAACTATCTTCATATTACTTTTTGACCTATTACTTTCGTGTATATTTATTTGCTATTATAATAATACTATATGTATGTTACAAAAATTAAAGATTATAGAATAGTTGATTATGTTATGATGAATATTCTATTAACTATTGCTACAAAAATAATTACTGCAAAACTTGTAGGCTTAAAAGAAGCACTTTTTATGATACTGAGTGTATTAATTAGAATTTGTTTAAAGTTTCCTTCTATTTTTAAATTATCTTTTTCTCCTCTAGATTAATTTCTTGTTTATCTATCTTTCTTTGTCATGCTAATGACTTTCCCCATATATCAAGTGATTCTAATAATATCATCACAGTTATAAATAAAAGAAAAATAGAGGTCTCAGCTGCAAATGCAACTTTTATTTAAAATGTATTAATAATTTGTCTAATGTTAGTAATATCAAACACTTTATATATTTAACTTTTTCTGTTCTGAAATCCAAACATAAGAAATTTTCTGACTTATTATCACTACTATCTGCAAAGTGGATTTGCCTGCCCATGGAAAGAAATGTGATCAACATGTTGATTTTAAGATTCAAAAATCTGGTAAAAATAAAGTGAAAATGAATAAAAGTATCTAAAGTATCAGTAAAAATACTAATGTTTTTGTCCCACTTTAACATCTAAGAAACATACAGTGGGATTTAAAATATAAAGATACAAAATAGAATCTAATTAGTACTTATCATCTCATTATTAGATTTCAGATTCAAATGTTATCATTCCAGTGTAGATGGTTTTTAATTTAAAAATAAGACAAACTAATTTTGTTTGATCATATGTTCAACATCAGTTTAATGCCATGTTATAAACTGTGCTATATCACCTCTCACAAACTTACTTTATTTTATAATTTAGAATCTCATTATAAAATATTAAAAATAGTCTCTTGCTCTATACCTACGACCCTTAGTTCATATTTTAGATTAATTTCCAATTAACTGCTCTTATACCTATGCAAAATATAAAAAGAAACTTCATAATCTTAATGAAGAATATTTTACCCATGACACTGCTGTGGAACTAAAGATGACAATTTTTTAATAATTTTTTATTTTAGCACAAAAATGTACCATAATATGATAGTATAAAACATATTAGCTAATATAATTAACTCACTTTCATGATAAATATTTCAAAATATATTTTCAAAATATGCAGGTAATTGAGCAAGTGAAGTAGTGTTTTTATCTGTATCAGAATAGATGTACTTTAGTTTGCTAAAAATGTTTGGCAAATCCTGGTTGTTTTATAATCCTTCTATTTCCTGATCAAATAAGGATCTTAAAGTATAAAAATGACAATATAATTTAAAAGTTAATTTAAAGTAACAACAATGTTACCCAAGTAATAACAAAGTCTAACTCAATCAAATTTAATATTAACATCTAAAATAATTTTAAGAATGTTTGGACTTCCTATTTTCTAATGATTGAAAATGGTGGTGATACTGTATTTCTTAAAACTGTTTACCTATTACTAATAATTTTTATGTTTTTCATTTATTTTACAGACTACAGTTTATCCTTTGTTTTTCTTTTTTTATTGTTTTCTTTTGAAACCTGCAGTCTTTCATTTTGAAAAAAAAAGAAAATATTCATGCTGTTGGTTTGCATGAGTCATACTTGTACTGGTTTGTTCTAGAGCTCAAGGAGAAGAAAAGAGTTAGCAGGTACGTTCTGGACTTTCCTCTAGCCCCAGGGATGTCTGAAGATTTGAGCCTCCATTAAATCTTTCCTGAAAAAAATAACTCAAGAATCTTATGAACATACATATTCCAGGACCACATAAATGAATATGTTTCAGGAGTTGTAATATATAGGAACAAGTAAATATTTCTTATTATCAAAATTATTTATCAAGTACAGAGGAAAAAACGTGTTGGTGAAATATAATCATTCCAGATAGTGGAAGCTGGACGTGTCCCCCTGAAGAGGTTACATATTTACATGAGGAAGTAAAAGTTAAGGAGCTTATGGCTTCTCTCATCTGAGATAGTCTACATAATCTCAGTATGTCTAAAGTCACAGTGATCGTGGTACATCAGCACCTATGCCTGGGAACCACAAGACCTCTGCTCTACTGTGGCTGAAGTCTATGTACATGTGGTGCTCACTGAAGACTGCTAGGTTTCATACATTTGATTTTTAACCTAAACTCAGGAACTGCTGTTAGTCAGGTAGAGAGGGAATTTTATCAAGCAAACTTTTCCTTCATCGTTCATTTGCTCTAAACCTAAAATAATACAGTATGTATATGGACAAAACTAAGCCAAACCGAACAAAACAAAATAAACCACATCACACATTTTAAAAATTACATTATAGTATCAAATAGTTTTTATGTTCCCTGAAGGCATTTAATTGCTAGACTCCAATAAATATTTTTTTAAATGGGAAAAATGTAAGTTAAACCTACATTCAGGTAAGACTCAAGTCCATTGTAAGAGATCTAAAACATATAAAGAGTTTAACTTATTAAAGTTAGCATTCTTGGAAAACTTTGGTTTAAAGATTATTAATTTTTTTATTGTACTTTATTTTATGCAATGTTAGTTTGCAGACTGCACATCCTCCTATGCCTTTGCAAAGTAATCAGAGTTCACATGTTCACTAGCCTAGGTCTTGTGGCAACAAAAATGTGAGAATTTATGAAAAGAAAAGGTCATCAGATATAATTAGCTGAACTGTTAAACATATAGCTCATATGCTTTAAGGAAATTGCATAATTTAAATGACTATCTTTTGTTTTAATCTGCATATTTTGATGATATTATTTGCTTTTTAAATTCTTAGTCACTGATCTATATATCAATCAAATAATCTTTCTGAAAACACAAATAAGTACAAGAGATTCAACTATATATTTAATATTTATATTACTTTCCATTGAAAAGACATTTAAAAGTAGAAAAAATTTACTGCTAATTTCATCTAGCATAAATATAAGAAATTTAGCTAAAGGAATTTTTAGATCAATGCATTTGGTAAAGTCAATTAAGTGTGCGCACACACACACACACACACACACACACACACAGACACAAGAACCTGTAGTTGAAGTTCAAGTTTTTAAAAGATAAATTTCAAAATATCTATTCAGCAAATATTTTGAAATAGAATTTTCAAAATTAAATATTAGTTCCACAGAATTCAATTTTCCTACTTTCCTCTAATTACTTCAAAAATTTAAAGCCATATATTTAGGAACAGATATTGTATTGAGTTATATGCTCTCGTGCCTGTAACAAACAAGAATTATAAGGATATATAATAGAATTTTCATTTTCTAGGTAATTAGTCTTCCGAGGCCACACGTATCTTACCTTGTTAAGTTCATTCACATGAAGGAAAAACAGCTTTGAAAAATGAAAATGGAAGTACTTACTTTGTAAGGATAATTAGTTTATTACAGAAATAATATTGCAAAAAGCACAGCTTTTATAAGGTCACAATAGTTGTTTTTCAGATTTATAGAAACCCTATAAAACACACATTAGATGGTCAATAAAGAACACTCCTGGGTTTTACTAATATCTGAAATTATCCTTAATTACACTTTGTACTCTAGATTCATTTTTTTCTTCTTTGCTCACTTTAAATTTGGGCCATTTGAGGGAATATAGTTATTCTGTATGTATCTTGTTAGCCTTATTAATGGAAGTAATTCTTTAGCCTCAGCAGTGAAGTGAGCAAGCAGGCTCCTATTAGGCCCTGACAGCCAGTCCTTAATGTTGAGGAATTTTGTGAGCACACTGGTAGTTTGAAATTGGAAATAGCATATTTGTACCATGTATATTGGCAAGTATAATAAATTGACTTTTTTGTTTGCTTCTTTGTTTTTCTTTTTCTTTTCTGAAGAAACAGTTATTAATTGCTCACCAGTAAAGTAATAGTGTATTGCTCCCAGTACTCACACATGAAGGTACTAGCTGTGAGTATAAATTTTTGTGCTAGCTGTGAGTATAAATGAAGTGGTTAGTGAATTTCTTTGTGAATTAATCATTTGTTGCTCATCAAATTCTACCCCTTCTTTACTTTCTTCCCTTTGCATAAGGCCAGCTTCCAGATTCCAAATATTGTTTTTTATAGTGCCATCAGACACATCTCCCTAGAATGACACTTTCAGCATAATTTCTCTGCTCCTTTACCTGATGCTTTTGTTCAGTTGAGCTCTGGTGCTAAAACTCTCTCCAATTTTCTGTTTCTTTGCATGCCATTCTTTGCTCCAGCCAAATGGTTCAGTTCGCTAATGCCATTGTTTTTTTTTTCTATAGCATTACCCTTTTTCTTACTTAGAAATTCCTTTATGTTTTCTGAAATATTTGACTTCTGCCCATTTATCAACACTCAAGCCTAGTTTTAGTTTTATTGGCAGAAATACATAAGAGAATATCCCAAAATTACCACATGGCAAATTTATTTTTCAGCCTAGAGGTTGACTAAGATGTTACAGGTAAAGGATATAGGATTTGACAGGTACTTGTTAGGAAAAGGAGCACACAATATTAAATGTGATATGATGATGTTTTGGTGACCATGAAAATCCACTTCTCAGACACCCTGCTAAAGGAAACTCAGAGGACCTGACAGGGAAGGAGAGAGACTGTGCACTACATGAGCTGCAAGAATTGGCTGCATTTAGTAACAGAAGCCAGGAGAGTATCCTGGGGTTGGATTTTTAGGGTGTTATATTGATAGGAAATGGAGTTAGAACTTAAGAGTAAATAGATAAGACATCCATTTAGGGACACTTGACATGGGATTAAACACTCTGGAAGTAACGCCAGGAGCAGTGGCTCTATCTTAGAAACCTAAAGAAAATGATGATGAATACTGAGCAAAATAAAAATATCTGAAGTTCCCTGGAAGATCGTACAGGACAGAGTGGGGGGGACTGAATATACCTTAATAGACATATTTATGGTGCCAGAAGCCACACCAGGGATTATGTTCCATGGGATGACCAGGAGGACATGCCACTCACAAAGCCATTGGAAATGTGCTGGCAAGAGTACAAACAAAACCACTAAGAATTCAATCATGTCTCCTCTCGGCAGGACAGTGATGAATTAGGAGAGGTATTCACAGATTTGGACTCCTTAATATAGAGGGATGATGGGGACCTGAAGTAATAGAGGCCCCATGGCAGCACTTAATCACCAGAAGCCAGGAGGCTACAGTTGCCATGATAAATAATGGCAGGTTCAGAGGGACAATCAAGGAAGCTAAATCTTACGATTACTACGGTTTGGTAACCCTAAGAGAGAAATAAATGGGCAGAGAACAAGTGGACTTCTTAAAATTCATAACCAGCAGACAGAAATAAAGGTGCACGAGACTGTGCACAATCATTCCAACAAAATGTTATGAATCACTTGCTCAGTTCTCAGATTTGAACCAATTTTTAGATCAAAATCCATTGATGGCAGAGGTGGCTAGAAAACCAGAAAAAAGAACCCTGAAACACCAGAACAACTATATAAAGTACTTATGCCATTTCTTTTCCAAAGGGACCTATGACTTTTGAATGACCCTATGAACTAAACAAAGATGAATATCCAGACATTTTAAGGCCTGTTGGAAACAACTGATATCTAGAAATCCAATCTACCATCATGATCTACTTGTCAGAGTGAAGATTTAACGGGACCAAATAATAAATGAATTCTGGCTGAAATCTAACTCACTTGTTCTATGGACTGACTCTAGGGTCATTTTCCCACTCCTGGGTATATAATTAGAATTGATATATCTGGAAGTTAAGTAACCACCACATTTTTTTCGATCTTTAAGAATAAACTATTACAGTGGGAAAACCCAAGAGGAAACCTCTGAGACTAAATTATAATCAATATTACCTTCTAGAGGGATGTCTGGCAAAAATTAGTGCCAACATTAGAAACTTAAAGTATGCAGGAACAGTGGTCCCTGTCATATCATAGTTTGACTTACCATTACATCCCTGCAGAAACAGAGTGATCCTGGAGAATCACTATAATAAAGTCGCATTGCTAGAGAAGATTACTAGACAAACTGCATACATAGGTACACGCCATACAGCCATGGGTTTTGCAAACACATTATTTTTTATTTCACTTACAAGAGAATCAGAAGCAGTTTTACTTCATGTAGAGTAGAAAATAATAGCCATTTACTCTTTTGCTCAAGGGATATGTTAACCATTTTATCTTATATCACAATAGAGTCTGAAGAGATTTGTACTGCCTAAATATCTCATGTAACAACATGGTTTATATTATGCAGCCATTACCTTAGCAGCATCATGGTAATGTAATAGATGATGCCTGGAGACCTTGTAAAACATATGACATCCAAAAGACACATGATAAATCTACAAAGTTTCAGGAGCGTTCCGTGAAGTTTTAGGGTCTAGTATGGAGGAGCATGTAAAAATATCCTCCTTAATGTAAAAAACAGATCCACACATGGCACATCCTCTACTGCAAAGAAGGTACTCCAGAAATGGCATGATGAGCACGTGAAAAGAGTGGCCACAGAGGCGGGTTGTATATAGGCCTGAGAGCTTGGACTCCAAATTACCAATGCTAGCTTAGTTGCTATGGCCAATAAACATCCAAATTGTTAGCAACAGAGATAAGTACTAAAGCATCAAACAAAACTATCCTTTAAAGAGATCAACTTGTAACTTTGTGGTAAATTGTTTATACTGAGCCCCTTCTATCCTAGAGGGCCAAAAATTTATGGGAATGGATAACTCTTTATAGGAATGGGTAACTCTTCTGAGTATAGATATTTATTCCTGCATTCAGAGCCTTAACCGGCATGGAACTTATGGAATGTCAGATCCACAGGATTTAGCGTAGCATCTAAATAGGCCTCTCACTTTACAGCAGAGGAGAGTAGGCATGACCATAGGACCTATCAGTGTACCACTCAGAAGCAGTCATACTTGTGGAAACCTGGAATGACCTGCTCAAGCCATAGCTAAAGTGATAATCTTGAGCCAATCCTCTGAAAGAAAAAAGTGTCATCCTTCCATATACTGAGTATTCATTAAATCAGAGATCTTTAAATTATGTCATGTTCCCAATAAAAATAACACATTGGTCCAGAAGTGAAAGGCTAAAACAGGAGTAACCTCTTTTTCTATCACTTTCAATAACTCATAGTGGAAATTTGCTGGGAATTTCCATTCCCAATTTTAGATCTTCAGGCTTAGGTATCCCCATGTCTCCCAGAGAAGACAGACTCTCTCCAGGGTGTACAAAGGCCACATTGAACTATAAGGTATGGCAGCCAACAAGATGTGGATTTCTCATATCCAAATACCAGCCAGCCTTTACTTAATAAATACAGAGAAAAAGTATATGTGGAGCCCAGGAGATTGATTATTGTGTCTCCCAGCACTCAATTGCCCTGTTATATCTGTAAACGAACTGGCACAGCACCTCCAGCATGAGAAGGGTAAGATTTGTCTCATATTACTTTGGAATGTTGGTGTGAATCACATCACCAGATGATAGATGAATGTGAGGTTAATTGTAAGATGCATAGTGGGCCAGGCGCGGTGGCTCACGCCTGTAATCCCAGCACTTTGGGAGGCCAGGTGGGTGGATCACGAGGTCAAGAGATCGAGACCATCCTGGTCAACATGGTGAAACTCCGTCTCTACTAAAAATACAAAAATTAGCTGGGCATGTTTGGCACATGCCTGTAGCCCCAGCTACTCAGGAGGCTGAGGCAGGAGAATTGCTTGAACCCAGGAGGCAGAGGTTGTGGTGAGCTGAGATCGTGCCATTGCACTCCAGCCTGGGTAACAAGAGCGAAACTCCATCTCAAAAAAAAATAAAAGATGCATAGTGGAGGAGCAAGAAGATGAGTACTAGTGGCACCCCAAGGCCACCCCAAGGCCAACTATAGTATCAGGATCCACAGTTCTTCACACTAACCTCCCTCTTTTAAGTTTACACTTGGAAGGGGACACATGGTAGCAATGGGGGGCTATTTTTCAAACCCAGTGAAAAAGATTTTGAAACATAAGGCGTGAAATTACAGTGACAACAGAAATGTACCACTCAGATCTACTGCTTTGGGTCACATACTTGACTAATAGCTTTAGCTATCATCCTGCTAATTTACCTCTGTATTCATGCCAAGGACACATTTCTCTTAGGCAGCACTCAACCAGTAACAGAGCTTGACAGAGGAAATAGTTCTGGCCCCTTCCTATGGAAAGTGAAACTCCTTTCATGGGCAATTGGGGTGCATATAATTCTTAGAAATTGTATTAAATATTGGAAAATCTCTATCAAGTATTTTCAGACATAAACTGTTACAGATAAACCTTCCATCATACAACTGTTACAGCTGTGTTCCTTGAAAATGGAGGAGTCTTTCCAAAGTATGTATTTAGAAAGAAAGAAAAAAATATGGAAATATAGCATGTATATGATTTTTATGCTATATTACTGAATGACAGAAAAAGCAAACAATTTTAATGAGGCATCAATAAGAACTAAATCTTCACACTGATGATGTTATTTATCTGATGATTGGAAGAACATTCCAAAGATTAGCTTCTGGCTCAGTACATCTCAAATCCTATTTCTCTTCCACAACTACATACTCCTGCTGCCAAACAACAAAAACTATGTTAATAGAAGACTACCACCGGCCCTGTGACTTTGTGTCACACTGTAGGTATGTTGGCAAATAGTGGACCAAAGAAATATTTCTGAAAGTTATTCCTACAAGAGAATAAGCTAACAATTTTTTTAAAAATAGGAATATAGAAATGTCTGTAGCCATATAATCCCACTAAAAATTAACTGTATCTCCAACTTAAATTCTCTTAGGTCAAATCCCACTAATATTTTAGCCTCTACAATATATGCCAGCATAGTAAGAAGTGTGACAGACTTTTTAATGGTCACCATTCTAACTAGCATGAGATGGTATCTCATTATGATTTTGATTTGCATTTCTCTAATGACCAGTGATAATAAGCTTTTTTCATGATTTTTGGCCATAAAAATGTCTTCTTTTGAGAAGTGCCTGTTCATATCATTCATCCACTTTTTGATGGGGGTTGTTTCTTTTTTTTTCTCATAAATTTCTTTAAGTTCCTTGTAGATTCTGAATATTACCTTTGTCAGATGGAGACATTGCAAAAAATTTCTTCCAATTTGTAAGTTTCCTGTTCACTCTGATTGTAGTTTCTTTTGTTGTGCAGAAGCTCTTTAGTTTAATTAAATCCCATTTGTCAATTTTTGCTTTTGTTGTCATTGTTTCTGGTGTTTTAGTCATGAAGTCATTGCCTATGCCTATGCCCTGAATGGCATTGCCTAGGTTTTCTTCTAGGGTTTTTGTGCTTTTAGGTTTACATTTAGTCTTTAATCCATCTTGAGTTAATTTTTATAAGGTTTAAGGAAGGGGTCCAGTTTCAGTTTTCTGCATATTGCTAGCCAGTTTTCTCAGAACCATTTATTAAATAGGGAATTCTTTCCTCATTGTTATTCTCAGGTTTGTTGAAAATCAGATGATTATAGATGTGTGGTATTATTTCTGGAGAAGATGTGGATAAATAGGAATGCTTTTACACTGTTGGGAGTGTAAATTAGTTCAACCATTGTGGAAGACAATGTGGCAATTCCTCAAGAATGTAGAACCAGAAATACCAATTGACCCAGCAATCCCATTACTGGATATATACCCAAAGGACTATAAATCATTCTACTATAAAGACACATGCACACATATGTTTATTGCAGCTTTGTTCACAACAGCTAAGACTTGGAATCAGCCGAAATGCCCATCAATGACAGACTGGCTAAAGAAAACGTGGCACATATACACCATAGAATAATAAGCAACCATAAAAATAATGAGTTTATGTCCTTTGCAGGGACATGGATGAAGCTGGAAAACATCATTCTCAGCAAACTAACACAGGAACAGAAAACCAAACACCACATGTTCTCGCTCATAATTGGGAGTTGAACAATGAGAACACATGGACACGGGAAAGTCAACATCACACACCAGGGCCTGTTGGAGGGTTGGGGGTAAAGGGAGGGAGAGCATTAGGACAAATACCTCATGCATTCAGGGCTTAAAACCTAGAGGACAGGCTGATGGGTATAGCAGACCACCATGGCACATGTATACCTATGTAACAAACCTGAACATTCTGCATGTATATGGCAGAATTTAAAGTATAATTTAAAAAAAGAAGTGTGACACAAGAGTGGTCTGAGCGGAAAAGATAGCAACCATAATTAATTTAAATTAAAACACTTAAGCAACTTTTTAAAAAACATGAAACAGAAACAATGCTTAATCTTGTGAATATATTTCTACTAAGACTACCACCTAAGCTCTTGAAAAGGGTCTAGAAAATAATTTGTTCCTGAAATTTGTATCTTAATTTAATTTAATTTTTTTTCTTTGCCACCAACTGATTGACTCATTTGCTTCTGCTTTTGTATTGCCTACCTCTATTAATAAGATGATCTCAGGCTCAAGGTAGAATCTTCAAACCCATACTTTACTTCTACCATTTATGTTTTTTCTTTCATCCAGGCTGTCAGAGAATTATTTTTGTCTATCTCGAACATGTTATAGACTCTATTTTTTTCATTATTCTTTTTCATTTGCCTTATTCCTAGCCCCTTCTCTTGCTTAAAATGGTAGAAAATTTCCAGACTCTCACTGATCACTCATACTGATGCTAGAGTCACCTAGCATCAAGGGAGAGTTGCTCATATCCTTCCAACACAAAACGCTAAAAAAGAATAAAGTTCAAACTACTCAGAAGGAATTTAAAGACCATATCAAATTTTCTTTATTTACTTCTCCAACTACTTTACCAAATATGGCATGGTAGAGTTTTTCAAATATCTATACCTTATGTTTATTCATTAATCACACAGAATATTTTTTTGATCCTTTTATCACCTGACGAACTCCCAGACATCTATCAAGAGCTAGGTCTTATGTCATCAACTGCTTCATGAAGATGGATCATTTTTCTTCTCTCAAGTCATAAAGTTACTTTGTTTTTTCAATGTAATGGTATTTGTATGATATTGTTTTATATTATGATTTAATATTTTTGTTACATGAACTCTAAATTTAGAGACTGTGCCATGATACAATTTATGTTTGAACGAGTAAAAAATTTATTAAATATTTCTTTTACAAATGACATCATTTAATCACATTTAATAACACATTGAATGTACTTTCTCTAGTGCACGAGTCATCTTACCAATCTGATTCTAAATATTTTGTGTGTGGAAAAGTTTCAGACCAAGTAAGCCTTTGTATTCCCATAATTTTGAACATATGGCTATTTTGCTTTTGTTTTTCATCACTAAAAAGAAACACACACAAAAATAACTATAATAAGACAAATGTTAATAAGATGTTATTAAATGTTAATGAGATGTTATTCTGGTGTGTCTTTCAAAGTATTTCTTGATAAGATTAATATTTGAATCTGTAGACTGAGTAAAGCAGATTAATCTCGCTAATGTGGGTAGGTCTCATCCAATCAATTGAAGGCCTAAATGGAACAAAAAAGCTTTGTAAAGGTCCTGTCTGACTGCCTTGATCTGGAACATCTGTCTTCTTCTGCCTTCAGACTCAAACTAAGACATCAGCTCTTCTTGTGTCTTATTCCTGCCATGTTGAGATTCACTCGGGGTAGCTGGCAAAATATTAGAGAAATATTAGAAAAAGTTAAAGATTAGTCTCAAAAAGAAGGAAAAAATGGAAAGAAAGGTTTGAGACTAAACTGTAACTTTTCAAATATTTTTCTAATATTTTGCCAGCCACCTTGAGTGAATCTCATCACTGCCAGCTTTCAGACTGAACTACACCATCCGCTCTTCTGAATCCCTAACTTGCAAACTGCACATCTTGGGAATTTTCAGGCTGTGTGTTCACATAAGCAAATTTCTTATAATCACTAACTTAGTAGCCTATTGGTTATTCGATGGAGAACCCTGACTAATGCAATGACATTACCTGGTTCCAAATACTGTGTTCTCTGATTTTTCCTTAAATGATTTTTTTTTGCATATAGCTGGAAACATACATATATGTATACTAACTATATATATATACATATATATATATATATACACTACATGAATCACTTTGATACACCCAACAACATACATATACATATACTAACTATATATATATATATACACTGATTACATGAATCGCTTTGATACACCCAACAAATTGAAAAAAATGTAAATCTTTCTTTTTTTTCTGTTTCTAGAATTCAATACCTTTCTTCCGACTCATTTTACATAGAAAACTCTGCTTCGTTATTTTATTTTATGTACTAATTGCCATTGAATGCATTCTTGCTTAATAATCCTTTATTTGCTGTCTCTTACAAGTTAAATCCCTATAAATCTTCTTGGTTGTGTTGTTATATGGCATAGCATTTGAATCCATATACCATTACATTTCTCTTAAGTAGATGGTAAATTGATATTCTAAGCCACTAATCTCAGTATATTACAAATAAAATAGACAAGAATAATGTAATGTTTTCTTTATTAGAGATCACTTTAAAATCGTAAAACTTCGTAATATTTGGTGTTCTTTTATTTAACTGTTTTATTCATTTTGCTTTTAATCAGAAAGTAAATAGAGTAGTCACTGGTCCCTCATCTGACCCTACTTACTGTATATGTAATTGTATATGTGTATATAGGCATACAGGTGTCTTTATAACCACACATATTATTGCATGCCAATTTATAGTAATTACTTAAGCTAACTGTTATAAATATGAATTTCTAGCCATAGAAAGCAATGTTGACTGGTTAATGCAAATACGATCCAGCTCTTTAATACTTGCCTATCTTCCACTATAAAGGCTATAAAAAGCTAGGTAATTGCTTTGGTAGCCTCTCTTATAGCTAATGATGCCAATGTGACACTTGTATCTACAATATGTAAAGAAATCTTATAATCCAGTAATAATAAAGGAAACAATGCAATAAAGGCAGATAAAATATTTGAACAAATATTTCATAAAGATGTGTAAGTGGTCAATCAACACATTTTAAAAAGATATACATTAGACATCTAAGAAATACATATTAAAACAAAATTGAAATATTACCACACATCCACTAGGACTGACACGATCATGTGTTGGTGAGATCGTGAGGCAATTGGAATTTATCGTGAGGCAATTGGAATTTCATTTATTATTATTGGGATAGTAAAATTGTACAACCCCTTTGGCAGATTATTATAGTTTCAATATGTTATGCCTTTCTCATGTTGCTCTAAATAGATGTGTGAGACTGGATAATTCATAAAGAAAAGTGGTTTAGTTAGCTCATGGTTCCATAGGCTGCATAGGAAGGATGCTGGCATCTGCTTGGCTTCCAGGTAACTGTCAGGAAACTGCCAATCATGGCAGAAGGAAAAAGGGGAGCTGGCATGTCACATGGCTGGAGCAGCAAGAGATAGAGAAGGGGGAGGTGCTACACACTTAACCAGATCTCCTGAGAATCCACTCACTGTCACAAGAACAGGATCAAGAAGATAGTGCTAAACCATTCATGAGAAACTGTTTCCCTGATCTAATCACCTTTATTCAACATTGGGGATTACAGTTCCACATGAGATTTGGAAAGGGACCAAATCCAAACTATATTGGTTAAACATACACTTACCATTATATACCAGCAATTTCTCTGATAGGCATTTTCAACCCCCAAAATAAAAGATGTGCTCAAGAAAAGGCTGGTATATGAATGTTTATTTATAACACCATTATTTTTGATAGCCCCAAACTGAAAACAATTCAAATGTTCATCAACAAATAAATGAATAAACATATACAGGTAGAGTCATTTAATTAGAATTAAAAGGAATGACCTACTGATAAATATAGCAACATGAACAAATTAAAAAACATTATTTTGCACAAAAGAAGTCAGTCACAAAAGAGCATCTACTGTATGATTTGATTTATATGAAATTTTTAAATCCTCAAAATTAAGCTCCAGTGATAGGAAGCAGAGCAGTAGTTACAAAGGGTCAAAGTGAAAGAAAGATTAACTGTGTAGAGGCAAAAGAAATTCCTTGGAATGCAGAAAATATTCAATATTTTGATGACACTGGTGGCTACCAAAGTGCATTCATTTTTCAAAATGAATCAAACTCCACATTTAAAATGCAGTAGGTAAGTGTACATTTATTTACATACACTTATTTACATAGGTAATTTACATTACCTACATTTTGTTGTAGGTAAAATAAAGCCCGACAAGGTTGATTTAAAAGTTAGAAATAATAATAGAACATTATTAGTCAGATTATTTGATATTTATAACTATTATGTGTCATAAATAAAGCATTAGATTTTAAGATGCCCTTAATATGCATTTATAGATTTTGATCTCTCAAATTAAACATCTGTGTTAAATAGGGTCATAAAATATGTATTCTATGTGTGTATATTTTCATTTTTTCCATTTCTACTATCAGAATTTAGCCAAGTACTTGAGCAGAAATAGAAATTAGTTTAACTATAGGTTTCTCATATTTTAAATTGTGTCAAATAAGACTATTAAAAGCCAATATGAACTTCAAGGATATTCATCCCCTCAGAAGCTTTTTAGTCTACTTCAGGAGGTGAATACAGATGCAGTAGTAATGTAATAATAATTGTGATAGAGGAAGTATGCACATATCTACAGCTGATAGAAGAATAAAATGCTTTACACTGATGCAACTACAGTAATTGGTTTGTTCTGCTCTGAGTTCAATTTAAAATGGCAATTATTTTTGAATGTGTGATTTAAATCTTTCAAGATATATTACAGTGAAAAGGAAAAGGCTTTAGAATTGAAATGTAGACTCACAAAACTAGTTATGGAAGAGAAAATTAGTGTCCATGAGATAGATAACATTTAAACTTTATGTTTTGACTTCAATCAAGAATGAATTTGAATTTTTAAAATGTATTATAAGAGCATAGGAATATAGAAGACTAACCATTTAAAAATGACTTTTAACTCACAGTTAAACCATAATTAAAGAGAGTAAATGAGGTCTCATTCAATATGGTCAACTGCACCATACTCTGAATACAAAAATATCTATCCAAGTCTGTTCCAAGTGTTTTTACATTCATGTTTTTGCAATTATATAATTTTATATTGCAGGTAAGACTATCTAGGTTAAATGATCTCAGTTTTATTCCTTTTTATCACAAATATTCATCTGCAAATAAATGTGTAGAGATGAATATTTAGGAATGCAAATGTGTGATTATACAAAATGATAGAACTCGCTTTTAGTAATTCACAATGCAGTTTAATGCAGCAACATTATCATAATATTCACAGTTAAGTAAGATAAAATTTGAGGAATTAATAAATTTCAGTGAGATTCTTGGTAGAAAAATTACTCTAGGGTTACAACATTTTCAGACCAACAAGAAAAATGCCATTTTTAATAATTTTAAAACATATTGGAGAATGTTTGCTTTATATATAAAAGTAGGGCATAACATCTAATGAGTTTTCTTTCATTTATTTTACTAAAGACATATTATATTATTATTTCATTTCATTGCTTTTTCTTGTAATGCACTAGAATTTCAATGTTTCTTACTTTTATTTTACTGTGATTTGTTCTGTTATACTATACCAATCACCAATGCAAATGAGCAAGTTAACTGTTCTGTGGCTGTCCTATTGCTACCAATATTATTTCAAATTTTTATATGGAAGAGAACTGACAATAGTAGACGTGCTACTCTTTTCTATTCCCATTTCCCTATACCTAATCCCATTCCTTCAAAATGATTTTAACTGTAATAATTAATAATGCTGTGATGGCAAACGTCTAAAGAAGTGGGAGCAAAGCATGTCCACAGAGGCAGTCATAAACATTAATAAATTGGCTTAATGTGGTCACAGGTGTTTTAACAATGTAACATCCTGAAAATAAATGTGTCTTATTACTAAAGTTTATTTACCAGCAAAAACAGAGTAGGGTAGGTGGAGTACTTGTAATAATAATCTATATATTTAATTACTTAGTTTTTCTAGGCACTGTGGTATATATTGTATATTCATTCTATTTGTTTTGATAAATTTAGCTAGTTGTAATTACCTTCAGATAACAAGTTTTAAAAATCAGTAGGAAATATTAAACCTTGTATTAACTTAAGGATGAAAGTGTAAAGTATATTACACAGCATACACACACATTTTCCACACACAAAATTTTCAGACACATTTGATCATTTTTTCTAATCTGAGAATTCAGATTACATTACATTATATTCTATATAAGAAGAAATCCAGAATATCTACCTAGGTACAATGTTGTAGGCTGTTTAACACAATTAAGCCTTAATTTAAAAATGTAGCCAGAAATTCAGGATGAATCCTTTTTATATTAGTGTGGTATAGTTGTTATAACAAAATACAACATAGTAGGGATCTTAAACAGCTGAAGTATTTATTTTCTCACAGTTCTGGAGGCTATTATCTCAAGAGCAATGTTTGGCAGTTTTGGCTTCATCTGATGCCTCTCTCCTTGACTTGAAAATAGCCACTTCACATGGTCTTTTCTTCTTTGTGTTCACAAATCTGGGTCTAAATTTCCTTTTCCTTTAAAGATACAAGTCATGTTGAATTAGGACCCACACGAATTATCCCATTTAATTTTAATTACTTTTTTTGAAAGCTCTATTGTGAAATACAGCCACATTCTGAGCTACTAGAATTTAAGACTTCAAAATATAAATTTGGGAAAGAAACATTGCAACCAATAACACCATCTCAGCAAATTACCAAATTCTCCCAAGTTATTCTTACAGAATAATCTTCCTTGACATATATTGCATAATTATTTTACAACATCATAAAAGCAATAAATTAGTATCAAAACACAAAAGAAGTTTCCACTAAGGGATCTCTTTTTAAAGTATATTTATATTTTACTACAATACAAATATTCAGAGGAAGATAAAAGCACTTTCTTCTTCTTATACATTTTCACCACATTATGACATTACCATTTTTCCAGTAGAACAACTATATAAGATCAGAATTTGGTTGGAATCATCTTTAATTACTCTAAAAATCATTTCCAATTATACTTATTAATAGAGCAAGATGCCTTAACTCTTAGCTACTAAGTGTCGTCCAACACCAGCAGAATTAGCATCGCCTAGGAGTTTACTAGAAATGCAAAATCTTGGGTTTTCATCTTACACACAAGAATATGCATTTTTATAATTTCCTGAGGTGATTCTTATGTACAATAAAGTTGGGGGGGAAACATAAATAAGAAAGCAGTGGAAATATAAGTGGGAGCAAGGTCAGAAGGAAGACACAAAGGTCCGGAAGATTGATTACCTTTCTTTGCCATTTTTTACCTAATTTGTATCCACAAACAAAATATCAAATATTACTTAAATGTGCTCAGTGCTTGTTTTATCTAATTTCTGGAATAAATGCACTCCGATGATAATGGTTTTACATGTGTTATTTTAGTAGTAGTTTGCAAAAGATTTACTTGAAACAAGAGTACTAAAAAATGTTTTCAGGGGAAAATAGAGGAGTATGTGGTCAATAAGTGATAATAAGTGATAAAGTTTGAATGTATGAACTCATCAAATCTCATGTTGAATTGTGATTCCCAGTGTTGGAAATGGGGCCTGGTCGGAGGTATTTGGATCATCCCTCATGAATGGCTTGGGCCAATCCTTTGATGATAAGTGAGTTCTTGCACTGAGTTCACATGCCATCTGGTTATTTAAATGTGTGTGGCATCTCCCACCCTACTCTCTCCCTTTTGCTCCTGCTCTGGTAATGTGATATACCTGTTCCCCTTTCACCTTCTGCCATGATTATAAGCTTCCTAAGGCCTCCCCAGAAGCAGATGCCAGTACCATGCTTCCTGTAAAGCCTGCAGAACCATGAGTCAATTAAACTTCCTTTCTTTATAAATTTCCAAGCCTTAGGTATTTCTTTCTAGCAATTCAAGAATGACCTAGCACAAAAAATTTGAGCAAGTCCACATATTATATCTTTCTTACACATACACAATATGCGTTAGTGTATCAGAGATTGAAAATTTCAGCAATAAAAGAGCATGTGCAATGTTGTTAAACTCTGTCCCAAATCAATTTTGATTTGTCCCACAGACACCTTTTTACTTACATTTCTGTCAACAAATATATGCTACCAAGTTCAAAATTCAGTTTTATTACTTTGTAGATAAAATTTGGGGCAAATATTTAACATATTTAAATCTTGATTATTTCAAAAGTAAAATGGAAGATAATATTTATCTGTGTTACAGAATAACAAATGATACCCCAGTTTCTGAATACTTGTAAGCTATTATTTCAGGGAATACATTTTTTGTGTGTGTACTTTAGGTTGTGGGGTACATGGGCATATCATGTAGGATTGTTGCGTAGGTACACACATGACAATGTGGTTTGCTGCCTCCATCCCCCCGTCACCTACATCTGGCATTTCTCCCCATGTTGTCCCTCCCCAACCTCCCTACCCTGCCTCCCGCCACTGCCCCTCTCTTGCCCCCCAACAGACCCCAGTGTGTGATGCTCCCCTCCCTGTGTCCATGTGTTCTCATTGTTCAATGCCCACCTTTGAGTGAGAACACGTGGTGTTTGATTTTCTGTTCTTGTGTCAGTTTGCTGAGAATGATGGTTTCCAGATTCATCCAAAGGACACAAACTCATCATTTCTTATGGCTGCATAGTCATCTTGAGGAAAGCTGCACTGTGGCAAATGGAAAAATATAGTTGATGTTTGAACAACAAATGTCTGAACTGTGCAGGTCAGCTTATAAGGACTTTTTTTAAATCAAACACAAATGGGAAATAAACAATTCATGGGATGCAAAACCTATGTGTTCTAGGAGCTGACTTTTCATATAGGTGGATTCCGTAGGGACAACTGTGGGACTTGAATAAGAGCTAATTTTTGAGGCTGGCTATTTTGGCTCATGCTGTAATCCCAGTGCTTTGGGAGGTTCATTTGAAGCCAACATCAGGAGACTGACACTCTGCAAAATATAGAAAATTATCTTGGGCATGACAGTGCCACTTGTGATCCTAGCTACTTGGGAGGCTGAGGTGAGAGGATCTCTTGTGGCTGGGAGGTTGAGGCTGCAGTGAGCTGTAATTGTGCCATTGCATGCCAGCCTAAGTGACAGAGTGAGACCTTGTCTCTAAATAAATAAATTAATAATAAACAAAGCTTATTTTGGTATACATAAGAGTCCTGGAAAAATTGACCACATATACCAAGGCATGACAATATGTGTTGTTCTATTATTAATATATATGCTATTGCTCATATATATTATTTATGCATTATTCAAAGTATTAGTCTATGAATATAAATAATTGTAGTGCATGGTAGTTATACACATGTATAGAAAACTATATATATATATATAATAATTATAAATTATATATGATTTCAAACCTCATATAACATTTACTCTTTTCATGCCTCACTAAAGTCCCAACTTAATATACAAATATTTAGCAACTTTGTCAATTTATTCTTCTTTTAAGAACACATGATTTTATTGTTTCATCAATATTATTTTGCAATTTTCTTTATTATTCTGTAACTCTCCAGTCAGAAGCATCTTAACTGATTAGTTTCCTGTAACTCCTGTTTGGTATTACAAAGATAAAAGAGAAATACCTGGATGTTCAAGAAACATTTTGAAAACCAGATTTCTAATTTTGTATACATAGAAAAGGTTATGATTTTTTTTAAGTAGGCAAAAACATTCCATTTCATTATGTTAAGGGAAATAAGCCAGGTATAGAAACACAAACCTTATGCATATGTTTTAAAGGGATATGGCTCAATGATTTCTTTAACATGGTTCTTAAGGAGCCTAGCAAGTTAGTACTCATATACTCAAAAATACACTATATGAAAAACTAAACAAGAATCATGTTTACATAAAACCAAATTTATGTGCCCTCAATGTTTCCTCTTTCAAGTCATCATTAACAACAGAAAACAAACAGACTTGCTTTTAATAAATGCCAGTGAATATGTAAAAATATTTTTCAAAGAATAAGGATGAAAAATTGAGCCTTTTTTTTTGGTCTTAATTTAATATGTTTCAAGGCAAATGGTCAATTTTTCAGAGTACAAAACATCTTCACATATATTTTATGTGCTATAGTTGCAGGTGCTTTCCTGGAGGTTGAGGAGGTATTCATTCTACATTTCTAAAACAAAATTTGCTCAGTGTGTGATAAAATTCTTAATGTGCTACTAGGTTTAATTTATTTTTGTGACTGGATTTAATTTGTTCTTACAATGTTGTACTCATAATCAGGATAATTTTTTGTTTTTCTTATTATTTTGTGATTATTACACAAAGAAACATTAATACAAGTTTATGTTTGTTTTATAACTTTCACCTTTGTGTTCATGATTATTTTATGAATATCATTTTTACAGTTTTTTTCATGTGTATTCAATTAGTTTAAATCAAATAGGCATACACTGACCTTAATTTTATAGAATTCAGCAGAAAACTATGGCACCTTAAGTTTTATACTTCTTGGATTAGATCAATATTTTGTTGGAAATTTAGTATTTTCTCTAGATTTTAAAATTTTTCTAATGGACTTGTAGATTTAGATATATCTTTATTTTACATTTCTCATGTATGTGTGATGTCACTCATTTATTACTAATTAGGCTTTCTATTTTTTGTTTCTTTTACTTTATTTTGTTTTTGTGCTTAATGGAGACATTTATCAATCAGTATATGTATAATTTTGATTATGTGAGCCTCTGCTTTACTATATTTCTCTTGATACAGATTATCCACCCAATATTTCTTCTCTAGAGTGAGCATACATTTGAATCTGTGCACAGCAACTTATTATTTTAGGGCCTTGGGAAAAATAGCTAACTTAATTTCCAGTGTAATTAATCTGAAGATAACTCTGTTCTTTAAAGAGTTATTTCTATAATGAACATTCTTGGCATATATTAATAGTTATTATTTTTAAATGCTGAGCATTTCTTTATTATTTAAGAATATGTATTTAAATTTAATATGCTTCTCTTATTTAAAAAAGTTTATGCATTGTTCTTCCAAGTACTATTGCATTGAGTTTGTTTTGTTTGGTTCGTTTTTTTTGGTGTGTTTCTGTTTTCTTTTCCTATCAGGAAAGGATAAAATCAAATAAAATTTTACTCTACATTCATTGATCAAGGGTTAAACAAATGAAAAAAAAAAAAACAGTTGAATGTCACCAAGGAGATTTGAAGAGAACTTCATAGTTATAAATATAATTAAGAAACCTTTCTGACTTTCTGACTGAACTTCACACGATGTGATCAGTGGTAATGAGCATTTGTTAATAAATGTCTTGATTAATTCTGGGATAACTCCCAAAACAAGCGAAAGTAAATAATCAAGTCATTTTGCCATTCTTTTAACAAATTGGTTATCTGTTTGATGAAGAGATATCATGAGATTCAATAAAAGATAATATGCTGATTCTAGTCAATGCTCTCAAATTAGGGGACAGAAAATTCTTCCAGCCACAGCTGCAAAAAAGTCAGTCTCTACCTGGTTTCTAAATCCTTCCTGAATGAAAAGTCATCAGCCTTTACTAAGCACAAAGTTATTTTTAAGAGTATAAACATAATATATTTGAGATAACAGGCTGTGGGGCTCTTGTCCATAGTCATCTGAAACTCTGATTTCTTAACGTTTGGCCAATATAACAAGCCATCATGTTTGGCCAACATAACAAGCCATCATATTGGCTTAGTTCCCGGGATTTTTACATTATAATTTTTTTTTAATTTCCCAAATACCTATTGATTTAACGATGTAACTTTTATTTTTAATTAACTTGCTGGTCTTAGCCTATTCTAAAAGATAGGATGATGAATTTTAGCCTCTCAAAAATGGAAATATCTCTGTAGAATTTTCTATTTGCTTATTAGTAAAATTAATCCAACTTCATATTGAAATTTGGTAGTAATTTTATATTAGTCTGGTGTATAATTTAAAAACTAGTCCTATTTAAATTTTACATTTATATAATCTTCATACATCATGACCAGGTGGGATTATTCTAAAAATGCAAAGGTAGTTCAATATTTTGAAATCAGCAAACATAATTATGATATTAATAGAGCTCAGTAGGGAAAAGCCAATGTTACTTCATTCAGACCTTACCTAACTTTTTTGGATGTGCATATATAGACTATGCAGCCCTCCTAGCACATTTTCTTTTATGGGCTTGATGTTTGTTTCTTCATGTCTAAAAAAAAAAAAGGTAGAAAAAAATGTAAGTAGTGTTGATTAGATTGAACTTTTCTTTAGCATGATATATTGTCTTAAATATGTAGCTTCTTAAATATGTAGGTCTCTTCATTTAAGACAATTTTTTTTACCTATAACACTTTTAAGATTGTTGGTATATAGTTAAACTTTTCTCTACTTATAAAATACCCTCAGTTTCTGTGATCCAGCTCAATTACATATCTTTGAAAACTAGTATCTCCTCCAATTGTTTCATTCTTTGCTTTGCATTTCTTATCATTACCAGAAAACTTCTTTAATTATCTGATTCAGTTTTCTGCCTGGTGATTTTTGTTCCACTATTGATTATATACTAATGATCTTTTTGAAGTCACATTGATATTTTTATTATACAATTTTGCTTTTTCATCCTAATCAGTTTTCTTTTAATTGATTTTGTAATGCTTATTACATCACCTTTTCCAATGTGTTGAGTTAGAAGTACTTATTAGAGGAGGAAAATATTTTCTTTATTGAATATATCACCTCTACAAAGGTTCTTTCCTTCTTTACCATGCAAAGTTATCACTTCATTCCCTGTTTAAATTATGTCACTATGTAAATGTTTTGCTGACTCTCCCACTACATACATTTTCTTTGAATTCATCTTTGACATGGTTAATTCAGTATTGTTTTCTGTTGGCCCAAATTCACGGTTGATGGCTAATCCTTGATTCAATTTTTCCTTATCTTAATGTTCTTTGTGACTTCTTCACATAGTCTGTTTATATTCATAATTAATTATGAATTATATAAATAGTTTCTTCAAATTTGCTGTCATATATTTCAAACACTCAAAGGCTATATAGAGAGCGTTCTGGGAAGGCACGCGTGAACATGATAAAAATAATTTGTCCTCGGAAAATTACTAAATAATGATCTAAACTATGAAAGGGACTTTAGGAGTCTTGAGGAGAGCCAATAATGTTTTGTTTTATACAGAGAATACCAAGCTCATTTTGATGCAGAACTTGAGCTCAAGCTTGGATAGAGTTTTATTCCTGTCTGGGTTTAGTCTTTCCTGAAGATAGCTGAATCGTTGGTGTTAACTTAGCTGCAGAGATTATCCCCCACCACTGCATCCTTTGATGTTTCACACTTGAATAATTAAAGATGCAGTTTAATGAAAAATTAAATTGAGGTTGTGGATTTAGGTAATATTGGCAAAAACTCCTGGTAAATTGCAAATATTCCTGGGAAGTGGTCTCATGTTAAGTTATCCTTTAGAATATCAGTGTGGATTTAGAAAATCATAATAAACCCTCTATGTATTTATAAGGATTATGAGCAAGATTGTTATAAAGTGCCTCTCTACACTATGCAGTAGACCAGTGTGTTTAGAAAAGTTTGCATAGTTTGAATTTTTTTTGGAAATGTAACATCTAGTTCCTTAGACAAAAACCTCACTATTACTAATTAGACATTATATAGTATTTGTTTAGCAAAAGTTATATGATATCTTATTTTCCTATTATCTTATGTCTAGTAAACAGTATTTTTAGATGTAAGGTCAGTGAATAAAGTGTAAAACTTGATTATAATATAAAATATGAAATGAGAAAATGCAGAAAAGGAAAACAAATCACCAACAAGAGAAAAATTCTATCAGCTTGCATGTATTTATTGCCAGACTACCTCTTTTTACAAATTTAATGTGATATTTGCTTTTAATTACTATACATTATAACATAAGAATGTTTCCAGGTTATTACAAATTCTCAAGTATGTTAATCCATTTTATTACTGTTGGTTATTATTAAATTATTATTGTAAATAAAACTACAATGCATATTGTAGAGCATAATCTTTAGTTAAAATTTAATTTTTAAAATGTTGAAATATAAGTATCATGCAAATATAATCAATCACTCACCAAATATTTTATTCAACTTGTTGATCAATGAGGAAACCATTAAGATGTTAAGTACTGCAAAGGAAAATTTGAAAACCAGTGATAAATAAAAACAATTAGAAATGCTCAACTTAATATGTTAATAAATGTAATTTTGTTTAGTATTCTCTGATAATATAAAATGTAATGGTTGAGTTTTTTTTTTTGAGGTGATAAACCCATTTTATCTGTAGTGGATGACATCCATTTGCATTGCTAAGGACAAGAGTAATTTGTATTGCTATCATTATTCAACAACACAGCTTGTACACTTACAGAGCTATCAACTGGACTAGACATTAGAATTAAAATCAAAAGTGCAGATGCTTATATCCTAATAAATACTAAGGTTCACTTCCCAATAAATTTCCTTATATTACCAGATAAGCTTTGAAGAGTCTATTATAAAGTGTCTACTAAAGGATACCCAGTAGTCTCTTTTGCCCACTCAAGTCTTAGAATATTTTCCTGACACAGTTTGGCAATTCCAGTTAGTTCCACTTCTCTTTCAACTAGAAAAAAATCACAAATCAGAAAGAGAATATCTACATGAATAATACAAAGGACTCCCAAATATTTTTCAGTGTTCAGCTCAGAAAATGATAGAATAAAATAACAATGTCTTTATTGATTTATATGAATTTACTTGTCATAAATATTGATCATCTTCATACTTGTAGCAAAAATTTTTCACCTAAATTAGTATCAGTCCTATCATTTTATTTATTAGTTCATTTTGGTTCTGTGCTTATTATTTTGACAGAAACTTTTACACTTATAGAGGCAAATCTGTCAATATCTTACTGTGGTTCATTGTTCTTTTAAACACAGCATTAATATATGTTACATATTATGAATATGAAAATTACATACATAACTCTATTCCACCTGTTATTTTGTGCATGCTTGTATTTGCGTGTATGCTTTGGGCTGATGACCTGCATATGTATTTCCTTCTCAAATAATTGAGTCTCTTGTTCAACTATTATTCTTTTGTGGTAATATAAAATTTGTACATGAATTAGTATTTATTTCTGGGAAATTATGTCAAACTATGCTATTATGTAGTCATGACTACATTGAATTAGCAGTGCTCTTCTAAGGAGAAGCTGTTTACTTTACTTCCTGTTCCATAACATTGTTAAGTACAGTTAGAGGGTAAAGGGACATTTCTTCCCTATTCAAGATTGTTCATTTAACCTCCTTGTATTAGAATATAGAGTCATTTATCTTTAATTTTACTCATGCTAAACCCAAATCAGAATAAAACAACCCCTGAAAAAAATCATTCAGAAATGGATCAGCTGGTTTTATCTCTGTCTCATCATCCATAGGAATGTAGTCACAAGGACCCTGCATATTCCTATTTTATTTCTTCACCGCCTCATATTGAACTAGAGAAAACTAGTGCTCTATTTCTCAAGAGAGAAAGTAAAAATGAAAGTGAATATATATTTTTATATATTACATATGTATATAACTTGTTTATACATTTATATAAACATTATACATTTAGAAATTTACATATAAACATTTCTGTTTATATGTTAATATATTTCTATGTTATATATACATATTATAATATAAACATACAAATGTAATCACATAAGTTATATAACACTATATGTGATTCCATTTATATAGAAATGTTCCATTTCTGCCACATCTTTTTCTCTTTTAATTAACATCAATTACAATATTTTATAACTGCACTTAGCTGAGAAATTTATAAAGAAAACATCCAATTGCAAAACAAAAGTAGATGATTGCTTAAAAGAAAACACAAGGGAAAAATATAAAGCAAAATATTTCTTTTGTTTCTGTTTCCATTAGGTATGATGGATGTTATAACCTATAAATCCGGAAGGAGAAAGCCAGGATGAATGACAAACATTTTCTTCTCCCTATAACAGCAAATACATGAAAAATTGATTATTCTACAGCACTATAAAAGAGTGTATATATTTTTCAGAATTGTGAGATTTTAATATATCCATTTATATTTTAAAGCAATCATTTGTCATCCTGCCTGGTTGTAGTATTTGGGTTACATGATCACCTCGACTCTGTTGACATTTTCCTGGTTGTAAGGATTTGGCATCTTTCAGGTACTATGGCACTATATATAGTATCTTAACCATCATCTTAACTGTGCCATAGATAGAAGGGTCCTAACCTACTAGCTTCATAACATAATGTCTTTATGTACCCTAGAGTGTATTTCTTTACTCAGATACTGTTTCTTTGATTGTTCTACCACAGCCAATGCATTTTCCTAGGGTTCATCTATCGCAAAATAATTTACAGTGCCTCCCTACCCCCACTACCTTGGAAACAATGAATTTATGCTTTCTTTGTCTCAAAGTGAATGGCTCAAGTAATACTTGATGTCTTGTTCTTTAAGTTCTTTCTATTTAAAGAAAATATATTTAGGTCAGATACTGAAAAATGGAGCTGTGTTTAGCTAGCTGTGAGAACTGGTGAAAAATTGCTTGGCAAGCAAACTTTGTTAGCAAAAGTTTGCTGAACTTAGGAGCCTTAGGTCTTAAAGAGTCTACAGCTTTACATTCTTTAAAATTGCAGAATTTGAAAAATTAGTTTCAAGGAAAATAATGAAAACCTTTAATTAATAAACTAATAACATGCTGTTATGATTCTTCAACTGTGTCAATGATACTTCCCCTCCATGAGTCTAGAAAGAAATGACACATTGTTTTCTCTCCTATGACATTTTTAAGTGGGCTTAATAAGTAATTATATACTTGACAGGCACTATTGAGTATACAGCATAAGAATGTATTAATATGAAGAACCCCAAGGAACATTAAAAATTATTTTGCCAATGTAATTTTGTAAGCAGAGTCAGAATGATCCATCTATATAGTACAGCAGGGTTTTCAAAAAGATTGTAAATTATTTTGTGGTTAGTTGAAGTTAAATTACAATTATATTGTCTAATTTTCATTCCATGTGTGGTTCTGGGTTAGACTTAGTCAGAGGAGTAATTTGTGCTCGATTTGGAAGGTGGAAACAAAGGAACAGCAGGTTTTCCCAATAATCAGTGCAGAACCAAAGCCATCACTACAGCTCATACTTTACTCATCTGGCTCAGATGTAGACAACAAGATTACAGGTCCTTCTACACCTGCAAGATCTCCTCCTTTAGTTTGAGTCTCAGATTAAGCACGTGTGCAGTTCTCTTCAAAGGGCACTTAGTATTTTTTGCAAGTCTTTCATGTTATCAGTACTTAATATCAGGAGACACAGAAGTGGGTTCCAGTTCATTATCTGAAATTCCACTTTGTCTCCGTAGATTCCAACTTTTTGTGGTCCTGTCCATTCTTCTTTTTCCCTGTTTTGCTTGAGCTTATTTTCTATTTTCTTGTCTACTTGTCTGGCTTGCCTACAACAATTTCAGATCAACCACCAGGTGCAGACACAGCTGCCTTCTCTAGACTTCTTCACCAGTAGCTTTTCGGTCTTTGCTTAGGATCTTTTTTCCATATCCAATAAGTGTCCCTTTTCAGGGTACTACCACCGCAGCTGCTCTTGGTCATGTGTAAGATTGAATCCCAGTTATCTATTCTTAATTGTATTTCACTCATAGTGGTTCTGCTTTACTACTCTAAGCATACTGACACAGTTAGTGACAAGAAAGGGAACCTGAGACTGAGACAACTCTAGCCATTCATTAAAATTAATTCCCCATGTTTCTTGGGCCCAAAACTACATTATATTCCTCAGAATTTTCTGCAGTTTGGTGAGCAGATACTTGTCCTACTCGATAAAAAATTTGGTACGATTCTGCAATGCTCTCTTATCACCTTTCTTACTGATGAATATAGAGCATCCAGTGGAGGATTCTGAAGATCATGAGGATGCCTGAACCACTAAAAGAAAGGAACTTCGGTCCCTGAATGATGACATAGAGTGTTCCTCTCTTCCAGTTTGTACTGTCTCATAATATGAGTGAGGAATAACCTTTCTTTACATAAATCTCGATATTTTAGAGGTTTTAGTAACAGCAGTTAACATATTCTATCTAAAATGTTTGGAATAAAAGAGTAAGGTTAGAACTCACAGATACCCATTTTTGAAGATTTTTTTTTAAGTTAAGGGAGTAGCTAAACTTCCTCAAAGGAATGGGAAGAAAAATATAAACAAATCAAATTAGAGCTTCTTAATGTATATTAGGCAGATACAATGAATCCCTTAAAAATCCATATTGTGCTAGATAACTGTGCATCCTTATCTATATAAAACTATCCACATCCATAAGCATATCCATGTCTATAAAAACCAATGGAAATTTGAAAGTTTCATAAAGAGACAAAATTGTTAATAAAATCTAACTTAGTAGATTGATAAGAATGAAGATGCTCATAAAATCATCCAAAAAATAAAAACAATATATTTCAGCATAATGGAAATAAAGTTAACATCAACAGATGCCAGAAGAGTTTAGAAAAATTTCTTCAAAGATATATGTGAGCAAAATAGAGATACTTTGAAAATTTTAGTTATATTTACTATATGTCCTATTTGAAAATTTTAAATGAGATCTGCTGGGCAATACACAGCAAAAATCAGTAAAAGGAAAGTAAAGACCTGGGATTTAATATAAAGAGAAAGATTAAAAATTACAGTTATGTATACATAAATGTTGATTAAAAATATACTAATTTTTAAGAAATAAAATTCCAGAATATTATATCAAGGGTGGTTATAGAGAAAGCAAAGGATCTAAATGAGGAAATAAAAGCAAGCTAAACATTATGTAGTATGTAGAGATGAGAAAGTTATGATTCTTAATTGTAGATACTGAGTAAGTCTGAACATAATAGGAAAAAAGACAACATTTTCAGCACATATATACGTAAACAAAAAAAACTCCAGAATCAACCAAGAAACAATAAACTATTAGGAATGATAAAAGAATATTGATACATTTTCCTGAAATAACAAAAACATAAAAATTAATAGAATACTTATATATAAGAAATAATCAACTAGCAAATATAATAGAAAATAAAGTTCATAATAGAAATGAAAACTAAAGCAATTAGGTTCACTTTTTCTAATAGACACAAAATATATCATTTTCATATATAGAACTATATAACATTAAATTATATGAACTTTGATTTTTAAAATGTATTTATTACATACAATTCCAGTCATGATTTCGACAATATCAAATTTTAATTGTAATTTGATAAATTGTAATTTGAAATCATGACTGGAATTGCTTGTAATAAATACATTTTAAAAATTATGTAGAAGAATTAAAATATACAATGCAAGGCCCACAAGTTTTTAAATAGAAAAAAAATCAGGATTTACCCCCACAGACTTTTAATACCCTGCAAAGTTATAATAATAAATATATTGTACTGGAACAAAGAGATAAAACAATAAAATCACAAAACCCAGAAATGGACCTAAATATCAAAAGCAACAAAGTAACTGATAGATATTGCTCAAAAAATCAGTGAGAGACAACACTGATGACACTGCATAACTAGATCACTTTGTAAAATATAAATAAAATATCAATAATACATTCCCAGTAGATTATACCAAATGAGATTGCAATTATGGGTAATCAACCAAAACAGTGACTTTAAAAAAGTGGAGCCAAGTGGGAAAAACATTTATTATAATGCCCACAAAACAGAAGCAACAACAAAAAAATAAAGATCTTGTGTTCTGTGAAAAAAAACGCAACCAAAATTATTTTATGAATCACAGATCTGGAAGAGCTATTTGCAATGTCTGAGATCCTGAAGCTGTAATCTTAAAAATTCACAATAATAGGATAAAAGAAAAAGAGGATAAAGAGAAATATGTACGTGTGTGTTTGTTCAGTGAGCTGTGGGGTACAGGGGCTGAAGGAGAATCTTTCAAAGTAAAAAAGAAAAATGTTAAAAACATGACAAACGTTCAAACTATTTAAATTGAAAACAGGCTGAAAAATATAAAATGAGTAATAAGTATAAAAGGAGCTCTAAATCTTGAAACAAATCTTGGAAACACATCAAAACAGAATCTCTTTAAAGCATAAATCATGCAGGACCTATGAAACAAAAATACCAGTTAAAAAACAAACAAACAAAAAAGTACACAGGTGATGAACAGCACAATGAAGGCAATGGTACCTCACAATCTCAATACTAACATTGAATGTAAATGGCCTAAAAACTCCACTGAAAAGACACAGAACAGCAGAATGGATAAGAACTCACCAATCAACTATCTGCTGCCTTCAGGAGACTCATCTAACACATAAGGACTCACACAAACTTAAACTAAGGAGTGGAAAATGGCATTTCATGCAAGTACAGCATTTCATGCAAGTAGACGCAAAAGCAAGCAGGGGTAGCTGTTCTTATATCAGATAAAACAAAATTTAAAGCAACAGCAGTTAAAAGAGACAAAGAGGACATTAAATAATGGTAAAAGCCCTTGTCCAACAGGAAAATTTCACAGCCGTAAACATATATGCACCTAACACTGGAGCTCCCAAATTTCTAATAGACCTAATAAATGAGATAGATAGCAATGCAGTAATAATGGGGGATTTCAATACTCCACTGATAGCACTAGACAAGTTATCAAGATAGAAATTCAACAAGGAAACAATGGCTTTTGCTTTTAGAAATTTCAACCCTATGTATTAAATAGCTTAGGAACTTCAAGGGATAAATTGTATGAAAATGATGTCAAGAAAAACTATATATATTAAAAGACTTACTAAATATTTATCACAAAAGTGAGGGACACATAAGTAACCTATAAAGTCTAGTGACATAGACTGAGAAATTATAAGTATAGAGTAATGAAAGAAAGATATAGGAAAATCAGAATAGTGATTAATTTTGGAGAATAAAAGGGAATTAGGTTTAGGATGGATCACATGGAGGGACTATTTTCTTAACCTGGATGATGATAACAAATATTTTCACTTTGAATTCTACATTATTTTGTGTAATCTTTGAAATGTTTTGTTTTGTAATAAAATAGATTATGTAAAAATAAGTAGACCCTATAAGTGCATACATTGGTCAGAAGTCATTAGCCAACTCTGGTTCAGGCCAAATCAATGTTTTAAACATGATCTCTCATGTGTGACACTTTTTTAGGCCACAGGAAAACACTTCATATCTTTTGCCCTTTCTTTAAAACAAATTTAATTGTTTCAAAATGCCAGTAAATTCTTTATTTTTATATTTACCCAAAGAATAGATTGCAGATATGCACAAAAGGAGACATGCAAGCTACCTTAAAACTTATGCATTTTGGTGTCTATTTGAAACATTCTATATGTTTATTAATAAACTATTTGGATTAAGAAGGTTTTAAAACAAAATACAAATTTCTGGAAGACATATTATTGAGCAACCAATATTACCAAGGTTAATTACAGCTATCTATTACTTATGTAAAAGAAAAATAACACCAATTATAATATATGATGCAGTGTGTTGACTGAGCATACACCTATGTTGTCACAGGCATAGAAAAGATATTTACAATGGTACATCCCAAACTATCAGTAATCAGAGAATATTCCTTTAAAAAAAAGTTTAAATATTTTTTGGAATAAAAATGTATTTAAGGGTTACTTTCAAAATAAAATAAATGTTAAAAGTATAATCCCTATCAAAATTCCAAAAGATTTTTATGAATCCCATGACGTGATTCACAAAGAAAATGAAAAAAAATATTTTTAAATTGGGTAATTTGTTGATAACACAAGAGTTAACACATATAATGCTATGTGCTAAACAACATTGTAATACATATATTGATTTAATCTTTATGTCAGTCTTAAATGATATAGTTATTATTCCCATTTTATAAGATGAGAATCTAAAAATAGAGAGATAATGGAACTTGTCTAAGATCACATAGTTAGCAATCATTAGTGTTAGGATTCAAACACCACCTAGCTCTAGGATTTGTATCTGAATCAGGGTTCTATGTTTCATTCCCTAGAGGGATCATATTATATATATCATAGCTGTGTGATATTTATGCAAAATGGACAAAGGAATCAGTTTATGTGTATATACATATACAAATATATATGAACTTAGTTATGATAAATGTGTCATTTCACATTTAGTGAACTAGGAAAGTTCTCTTTATTATTATTAAGATAATCATCTACTTATTTTTATTTTAAAAAGTATATCTCACCCCATTCCAATAATGAATTCCAGATAAATACAAGAATCTTGTCTTTATATGTCAATTTTAGGTTTATAAAAGATCTCACAAAGTCAGGCAAAGGATGAAAACACCACAAAGATATAAAATTATTTTTTAACCTGTAAATTTCTCAAAAACAAAATACACCTTCAAAAAGATAAAGGAGGCCTGGTATAGTGGTTCATGCCTGCAATCACAGCACTTAGGAAGGCTAAGATAGAAAAATTGTTTGAGACCAGGAATTTATAGACCAGCAACATAGTGAGAATCATCTGTACAATTTTTTTTTAATTTAAAGATAAAGAGTGGTGGCCTTATATAAAAACCGTATTTTTTTCAGTAATTTTACATTTGAAGTATTTTTATCTGACACTATTTTGAAGAGTTAAGAAAATAAAATTTCTTCAGGGTTTTGAGACAGGTGGTCTGGCTGATTTCCTATTTTATGACAGTCTAAGGAAAAGGATAAAAGCCCTTCAATCAAGCTCTATCTTATCTAACCCTCAGCCAATCAGTAACAAAAGGCTCAGCAAGCTATTAATCATAAGTTTCTATTTCAGGGGGCTAGGGACTTCCCTGGAGCCCAGATGTGCAGTTAGACTTTAACCTAAAGTTATCTTTTTCTCATTTTAATGCTAAGATTCCTGCTGAGGAGTAGAGTTTTAAAATGCTAATGCTACATGCAATGTCTGAAGAAACGTGTTGAGCAACTGCACAAGTGCTAGAAAACTCTTATACATGCCCTGAAGTGACCCTTCCCTGTGAAAAGACTCTCACCTACACACTACCCTTGGGGAGCAGCCTGGTCCTTTTTACTTTCTAGGGGCTAGCTCCCTTGTGCACAAGCTAATAATATCTCCTTTAATGCTATGTTTGGTAATCTTTCTTGATTTCTATCCTGGGAAATGGCAAGAACCCAGGCACTGGTAACATTTCTACCTCCACTGTTTCAGAGAACAAATTTCTGAAATTCTTTTGAGCACACAGTTTTATCAGTATTCATGTAGATTGATTTTTTAAAAATTAATAATAGTGTTACTGGAGGTTAATCTATGTGGGTCTGCAGCAACCTCAGCTCTTGCCTCCTCAGAACAAAGAATTTGACTGACGGGGTATAAGTCAAAAGGAGAGACTAAGGAGAGTTTTAGAGAAGGAGTGAAAGTTTATTAAAAAGCTTTATTTCTCAAAGACCTAGAGCTAGAAATATCATTTGACCCAGCAATCCTATTACTGGATATTTCCCAAAGGATTATAAATCACTCTCCTATAAAGACGCAGGCACACATATGCTTATTACAGCACTGTTCACAATAACAGAGACTTGGAACCAACCAAAATACTCATCAATGATAGACTGGATAAAGAAAATGTAGCATATATACACCATGGAATATTATGTAGTCATAAAAAAGAATAAGTTCATGTCCTTTGCAGGGACATGAATAAGCCAGAGACCATCATTTTCAGCAAACTGACATAAGAACGGAAATCCCAACACTGAATGTTCTCACTCATAGTTGGGAGTTGAACAATGAAAACTCATGGACACAAGGAGGGGAATATCACACACCCAAGCCTGTTAAGAGGAGTGGGGCAGAGGGAGGGATAGCATTAGGAGAAAAACCTAATATAGATTACGGGTTGATGGGTGCAGCAAACCACCATGGCACATGTATACCTGTGTAACAAACCTGCACATTCTACACATGTACCCCAGAGCTAAAGTATAATAAAACAAAATTAAATTAAAAAAAAAAAAGCTTTAGAGCAAAAAAGGAAGGAAGTGAAGTACACATGAAAGAGAGCCAAGTGGGTGACTTGAGAGATCAAGTGTGCAGTTTGATCTTTCAACTTAGGGTTTTATATGTTGGCATCCTTCTGGAGTCTCATGTTACTTCTTCCCTGATTATTCCCTTGGAGTGGGCTGTCTTCACGCACAGTGCTCTGCTAGTGCTTGAGAGGGGCCACCTGCACAGTGTATTTACTGGAGTTATACTCATGCTCACTTGACATGATTTTCCCTTTCAAGTCCAGGGTTCCTAGAGGACAGTTATCTGTCATTTTACCTCCTAGTGAGCATGTTTGACCCCACTTGCTGAACTCCCGAGATCTTATCAGGAAGCGGCTGATCACTAGTTTTGGGTGTTTCTTTTCTATCTGTTAGGAGACTGCCTTTCCTTGGCACTGACTGCAACCAATTATTATTTTGAAGAGATAATTAACAACCACCTGACCATCATCTGATGGTTGCCTGACATTCTGGTGGTAGGGGGGTGAGGGGCTCCCTCTCTTTTCCAGCTCATGTCTAGCTAACCACCTCTGTAACAATAGCATTTAAAACTATTGTGCATTGTTAAATCAAGAAAATTAATCACACACTTTCTTTATAGCCATCATATTTACTATGTACATGAAACTAATGTGTCGAAAGTTTTCCTATTCATTTATTGACCTAGATAGTTTTTACTGAAGTAATAAAATAAATCAATACCATTTAAATTTAAAATCTGATCTTCAAAATTTTATTATAAAATATTTTTGCACAAATGATTCTCACTTGAGGATTTACTAATTTATTAATCTATTGAAAAATATAAACTAATATCCTGAAAATCTATTTTGAATATTTTGTATTACTTAAAAGCAACTTAGATAGAATGAGGACTGAAGAATTGTGAAATTTTTGTATGTAAAATTTGAATTCTTAATCTTCTTAATAAAAATAATTTCCCAAAAATTTCTCACCATATTTCACTAAGGATATGAATTTGCTTTTACTCAAACATACTAAGCCAGGGGAGTGTTCCAAATGAAAGCTCTAACAGGATTTATTATGTGTATTGTTTGAAATTCAACAAACTGAGGTTCAAATAATAATTTTGTTAAATTATAGTCAAAATTTATGTTATAATAAAACTAAATGTCAAAATAGTTACATATTCTGAAGACAAGACAAAAATTAATTACAAAACTGATCAAAATGTGAGTCAAAATTAATTTTTATATATACATATATATATAAAGAGTGTGATGAAACCAGCAAAATCTCAGCTCGGCATTAATTTAGAGTTTTATGACATTTTAAGAACATTTTCACATTTCATGTCTATGTTATCTTTTGCAATTTTCCAAGCAATTTCCTTCTCATCATTTTCTTGACATTTCAGGTATCTTCACAAAAAAAAAAAACTGCTTTTTGCTAAATAAAAGCTGTTTTTCCTGCCACAGAGAAAAAAAAAATCCTTAACTGGAGGCAATTTGAAAATCTGAACAGGTATAGAATATGTATTTTCTACGCTGTATTGTATAAATTCAATATGATTATCTTGCATATATTTTACTTTTCTAAGTACTGACCTTGGAGGAATCTTATCTTATTTGTGTCTTTCTCAATTAAGTAGGGGAAAGAATTTACACATCTCAGTGCCTGGATTTCAATACATAAAACACAATGGCTATAACGTTCATTACTGTTTTACCAATTTGTTCCTAATATTAACTTTGAGATAGTTTTATTTCCTGCAATTTGGCTTATTCTAAGCATACTATGTAAAGCATTGTTGTATATTGTGTTTCACAAATTCCTCAAGTGGAATGCAATTTTCAACTCTGAAATGTATAATTACATAGAAATTTAAGGAATCATATTATCCTTAAAAAAATCTATTGTCTATTGTAGGAAAAGTTATTGAGTATGCTAATTATTTAAATCATTTTTATTGCAATTCAAATCTTTCTTATTGCAATGTTAATAGATGTAGTTTTTATTTTAAAAGCATTATGTGTAACTTTATTAAAATAGATATTCAAACCTTAGAATTTCAGGAGGTGTACTCAAGCTAATTGAAAAAATAGCGTACCTTAGCTGCGTACCGGACACTGTGCTATTTACTAAATACATAGAAAGTCTTATAACATAGTTATCACTGCCAAAATAGGAGTTCTGTCTGAGCTATTCATTTGACACCTGAGCTAAACATACAAAAGTGATTTTTATCTTGATAAATAATGGCGATTTTGAGTAAATAACTCCCTATATTACTTAAAAGAGCACTAGAATTGTCCATTCATTAAGCAATCTGTATATTCTAGATTACCCTTGGAGTAGCAACTAGAATACATTGGTCGTTAGGCACATCGCTTAAAACTCTTGTGCTTATGTTTCACCATGTAGGTAATGAGAAGATTATTCCAGGTGAACATTTTAGGAAAAAATATCTTACATCGCATCTCTCTCTTTCTGCTAGTAGTATGAGTGGTTTCCTTAGTACCAAACAGATTCCTACACTAATTCCTCATGTACAGATTGCATAGGTTCACTATTATGTGGTGTGAGAAAATTGTGTAATTGTTCAATTTTATAAAATAATTGTCAGTGAAAACACAAATTTTATTTGCTTTCACAGATAAACATGTAAATGATCTTATAATGAGAATGATACTTTATCTCTTATTTTATATAATTCCTTTAAATGTATATTTTTATAATAATTTCTGGGGTTGAATCATAGTCTTGAAAAATACAGTCCTGAATGCAATAATACCAAATGTCAAAATCGCAAAAGATGAAAATCCTTAAAGTCTAAATCCCTAAAGTCAAAAATCGCTAAGGTCTGAAACCCTCAAAATCACAATCAAAGCATAACATCATCATGTTAGATAGAATTATTAGCTTGTTTTTGTCTTTACTTGGGAATTAACTGTGATGCATACGATTGTCAAGTTGTCAATGGGTGGACTTGTTGAATTAATTTTAGATGTTAATTTGGGATTTAAAAATACTCAGAACCTGGTAAAACAATTTGTTATGCTGTGTATTTTATCTTTACATCATTTTCCAATAACAGAGGTGTAAACTTTGTAGAGAATTTTACAGAATTCTTATTCATTTTATGCACTTATATATGTAAATGCAATGTTTATATGATATATGTTTGTGCCCCCAGTTTCTTTTCTTTTATTTCTTTCTTTATTTTTTTTGTAATGGAGTCCTGCTGTGTTGCCCAGGCTGGAGTGCAATAGCATGATCTAGGCTCACTGCAACCTCTGCCTGGGGTTCAAGCGATTCTCCCTGTCTCAGCCTCCCAAGTAGCTGGGATCACAAGTGCTGGCCACCAAACTGGGCTAATCTTTGTATTTTTAGTAGAGACTGTATTTTTGTATTTTTGCTGTGTTGGCCAGCTGTTCTCAAATGCCTGACCTCAGGCTTCCCAAAGTGGTGGGATTACAGATGTTACCCATGTCCCCACAGTTTCTGACAAAGAGCTCCTAAAACTCTCCTAATTCCCTGAGTTATTGGGGTGCTAAAATCATCTTTTTAAAAATACATAGTCTTTGACATCAATTTCACACACAGAGCTCTTAACACACCGAGCTTTTGGAAACTTCTTGTGTAATAGAAGCATTTTCTGTTCTAATAAATCAACTTTTATTGGGCTTCTGGATAGGGGCTGATCACCAAAACGATCCAGCCATAATTATGGAACCTTGGAATTTTCAGCCCACCTAATCCTCTGGGAATTGGCTAGAAGCTGGAGACAAAGTTAATTATTGATTACGCTGTGATGAAGCCTCCAAAAAAAATAAGTACAAGGTTCGGAGAGCTTCCAGAGTTCATATTCTGAATAAAATTTTATCAGGCTGGTGAATATATCCACATGCCAGGAAAGTTGTGCACCTCAACTTCACTGGGACATAAACTCCTGCATGAGAAACTTTCCTGGACCTCCATCTACATACCTCTTCATCTGTATCCTTTAGCACATCCTTTGTAATAAATTAGTAAATGTAAGTATATGTTACCCTGAGTTCCATGAGACATTCTAGCACATTATAAAATTTTAGAAGGAGGATGTAGGCATCCTGATTTGCAGGCAGTCTGCTAGAAATGCAAGTGACAACCTGTACTTGCAATTGGTGTCTGAGGTTAGAGATAGTCTTGTGGGAGTGAATCGTTAACCTGTGGGATAGGCATTAAATCCATAAAGTTAGTGTCAGAATTGAGTAAGAATGTGGGACACTCAATCAATGTCCACTAAGAATTGGAGAATTGCTTGGTGTGGCAAAACCCCCACACAGGATGTCAGAAGTGTTGACTGGAATAGAGGATTTTTTTTTCAATATCTCATTGATAAGCTTTAAAAAAGTTGACATATTTTTAAACAGAACAAAAATTGAAGACCTTCCTACTCCCCAATAATATTGTAATCTTTGGAGAGATTTTTCACATGTTTTGTATGAGTTTATACTGTCAAAGATCTCTGCCTATATATAAATCATTGTGCATTTTAACATCTTCCTCAAATTCATAAGGATTTAAACAGATTGTTACTCTATACCTCTCATGTTATATATTTTACTCTCATATAAGGATAAGTAAATTCACTTCTTTGCTCCTTGCTGATCAGTTCTTCAAGTGTCCTCAACATTCCATAGAGAACCCACATTTGAAAAGTATATACCAGTAATTCCCCATAATGTAAAAAATAATGCTCAATTTTTACAGTGAAAGTGTTAACTGAGCCATTCTAAATGCAGTTAATGCTTGAACAATGCAGAGGTGAGGGGCACCAATCCCCTCCGAATGTTGTCACAGTCAAAAATTCATTTATAACTTTTGGCTCCTCAAAAATGTCTCTACTAATTGTTTATGTTGACTGGATACCTACTGGATAACATAGTCATTTAACACATATTTTGTATGTTACATGCATTATATATTGTATTCTTACCTTAAGGTAAGCTAAAGAAAAGAAATGTTCTTAAGACAATTATAAGAAAGTGAAAACGTGTTTACAGTACTGTACTGTATTTATTGATACCATAAGTTTACCTTATCTCTTCGTAAGATGAATCTTCTGTCTGAAATGGCATGCAATCACAGCTGCAGACCTCAATCTCTGGTACGTACCAAGCAATTCCACTTTTTCTTGTAATGTCATGACTTTTCTCTGCTTCTTGGAAGCACTTCCAGTATCACTAGTGGCACTTTGCATGCGTTCTATGATGTTATTCAAGGTTTACAGTATTTTACTAAACACAATGAAAAATACGTGAGAACCATGAGAGATCACTTTTTATGTGATATGTAATTTACTGGAGAAATGAACTGCTCATGCAGAGATGATTAGCATCACACGGTGTTTTAAGCACATACTCACAACACTTAAGCTCACTGCAACAGCAATGAGAAACAGCTATGGAATTACTACAGCAGTACAGTATTACTACAGTTAATTTTATGTAGTTATAATTTAATACTGCATCTTTATATTTGCTTACATTTCTCTCCACTGCAAATGGCATCATGTACTGTCTGTGTTTATGTGTGTAAATTTTTACAAATGTTAAATTTTTATAAAAAGTGTGTGTATATTTTGTGGTGGGAAATGATACCACAGACTTGCATCTATAGACAGTTTTTGCATACATAACATGCATAACATTTTCTTAATTTTTTGGATATATCTAGGCTCACAGTCACCTGTGAGTTTTCTCAAACTGCTGCAAATCTCCAAAAATTATTCTTATATGTTTATTTTTTAAAATTCATGCATAAGTGTACCTGCATAATTCAAACTCATTTTGTTCAAGGTCCATTGCACTGTAGCAGATATATAATCTAATGGAATAAAGGATAACAAATTTTACCCTTTTGAATTTAAAATCTCCTTTTACCTTTTTTATGCAAGATAGAAATGTATTCGATATTTATTTGCTTATATATTTTAAATAAAATTATTATTATATTATCTTTAATTACCAGTGATTATATTTTCTTTTTTATTTCAAATAATGTATAAAGCTACTACTAAAATACACACACTTTGACATTTTATCAGCCAATTGAATACATATTTCATTTTATTTATTAAATTATTGTTGTTATTTACATTATTTTTCGAGAGTTTTAGCAATACAATTTTTTAAATAAAAGCATTTTATAGCAAAATAACAATATGCTATTTCTTTCAACATTTCTTCTCTGAGGTATAAAGCATCTGAGAGCTCTCTACTAGGTAGAAGAATTACATTGTACTTAGGAAGTCAGTAGTTCATTGCCATGGAAAAATGTCTTAACCTCTCAAAAACTCAATTTCTTCATCTGACTTTGTACATAGAATAAGCTCCAGACAATCTTATAAAAATTAAATTCTAGGTTATAGAGATTTCTCCCAATTCATTATCAGAATTCACCCAGTTGGCGATTATCATATTTTAAAAGATTAAGAAGGAAAATTGTTGCATTTTGTAGCCATCATTGGATCCGATTAGTGTGACCAAAATCTTACAAAATTTGTGGACTCTCGTTAAGAAAAATAATTCAAACTAAGCAGAGTCTTGGAAGCAGCTCATGCAAATGAAAGACTCTGAAGCTTAAACTTTATTAGCTTTTAGCAAAATTTATAATAAAAAAAGTGATCTAGATTAGAAAGAGATAATTAGATAAAAATTGGATACAATGAGAAAGAAGAAAATGTGTTCCAGTATCATATGGTTGAAGGCAATATAGTGTATTCAATGAAATGAAAACAAAAGAAAAACAAAACAAACAAAAGCAAAAAATCCTGTGTAGATATAGTAGATGCAGGTTGCAAGAATGTGAGCATTAAACCAGATAGGTGTGAAAAAAAAAGCGCTCTATACTTTGGTAATGGGTATTGTAAATATTAAAAACAATTATATGTTTAATATTGTCTTTATAGTGAACAAGGGTAAAAGTGGTTTGAGAATAGGTAAGTGAGGTAAATGTGGACCCCAATATGTAAGACTATTATAGGCCATTTTGAACATTCTGTTTGCTCTTTAAAACAAATATAACTGGCTGGGTGTAGTGGCTCATGCCTGTAATCCCAGCACTTTGGGAGGACGAGGCAGGCGTTAGAGACCAGCCTGACCAACGTGGTGAAACCCCATCTCTACTAAAAATACAGAAATTAGCTGGGTGTGGTGGTATGCACCTGTAATCCCAGCTACTCAGGGGGCTGAGGCAGAAGAATCACCTGAACCCTGGAGGTGGAGGTTGCAGTGAGCCGAGATCAGGCCATTGCATTCCAGCCTGGGTGACACAGCCAGACTCTGTCTAAAAACAAACTCTCAGAAAATTTTAAATTGGATAGATAGAAATGGGAGTGGGGCCGATGAATGCCAGTATATTTGTATTTCATCAAGAGTACTGTGGCTGTGTTTAAATACGAATTGGGTAAATTAGATAATAGCAAGAGGCTGATAAAGCAAAACAGACAGAAATAGTAGGTAGACTGAGGGTTTCTGGTAGATATCAGTGAAGTTATCCGATTTGAGATTTACTTTGAAGGGAAAGTCAAGAGGAAAATTGAAGACGGCATAGTCTGATGACTCCTGGATTTTCAGTTTACATAGTAGGCAAGTTTTAGAATCTAGAGGAAATGCAGATTTGGATAGGAAGAAGATTAATTCAGCGTGATTCCTTTAGTGAGAGGTGGAATGCCGACATCTAAAAGGTAAGGCCAAATAGACTGTTGAGAGTTCTAGATCTGTACGGTCCAATCAGTAGCCAGTAGACACATGATTATTAAAATAAAATTTAAAATTCAGTTTCTCAGTCTCACTAGCTACATGTCTAGGGCTGTATATCAAAGTGTAGCTAATGGCTATGGTTTTGGTCAGTCTTGATACAGAAAACTTCTATCTTAGTGGGTAATTCTGTCAGAGTAGACTGGTCTAGGTAAAAATTCAATTATGATTTTCCAGTAGAAAGGGATAAATAAAGGTGTTAGAGGAAGAGTAATGAATAGAGCTGCTACTTGCAGAATGCTATCTTTAAACAGAAGATAAATAATGATCAGACAAATAATGTGGAAGGACAAGGAGTTTGCATTATTAAACTCAATGACATGAAACACTTCAAAATATGGGAAATGGTGAACAGGTCTGAATGCTGTTAAGAAGCAAAGGCAGGCTGGTCATGGTGGCTCACACCTGAAATCCCAGTACTTTGGGAGACCGAGGTGGGAGGATTGATTACTTGAGGTCAGTAGTTAAAGAACAGCCTGGCCACACATTATTTATGAACATAATTGGTTCCATTTGTGGTATTTTGAGGTAATTCAGGTGATTAATAAAAATGCAATAGGATGGAGATATTTAGTGTATTATGAATCCAAAGCTAGACAAAGCTTCAAGATGCTGTCTAATTAGCTGTGCATGGTGACTGTCACCTGTAATCCCAACTACCTGGGAGCCTGAGACAGGAGAATTGCTTGAACTTGGGAGGCTTTCAGGGAGCCAAGATCGCCACTACACTCCAGCCTAGGCAACTGAGCAAGACAACATCTCAAAAAAAAAAAAAAAAAAGATTCAAAGGCAGGTGAAATAATCAATATTTATTGGGTGCAGTAACAATTATTTGAAAAATATAGTGAGAGTTCCCATTTTCAGTAGAGTGTTATGGTGAAAGCAAGAAGGGAGTAGTTTGAAGAATTAATGAGATTGGATAATTAGTGCAACATTATGGATAAAATCTTCAATAGTTGGTTGAAGACCAAAAGACAAAGTGCAATAGCTCTGGGACCATGAGTTGTCAAGGGGGAGATCTACATATCTACATATGTATGTACATGTCTATCCATTTATCCATTTATCTATATATTTAGCTTTATAGAAATAATATGCATTAATTGAATGAATGAATTTAACTTAAAAGAGAATTATCCAGGGGAGAGGGAAAAGAAGTATATATACAAGAGTGAGAATAAATAATCTATGGTGTAAAATCCAGAGGAAAGAGAAGAGATATAATACAAAGCAAAAAGTGGAAAGATTATCCTGAGATAGACTAATAAAGTTTACCAGAGTTCCTGTGATTTTATTATTTGAGTCGTCTTTGAATTCATTGGTTTTGCTTTTGTTTTTCTAGTGTGAAGCAATCCCAATATCTGGTTTCCACATGCACCAAATGTATTTTACTTACAGGTATTTCCATTTCCATGCTTGCCTGTTGTTTATATTTGCTCTTCCATAACAATTTCAGCTAAATGAGGCAATGAAGTTTAGTTAATCATGCAAGACTCCTCTGTATTTCTCCCACATGGCAGTTACTTACCAAATGTTAACTCCCTTCCCTGTCTGAGGAAACGGGGCACTACCAGTGATTTAGAGTTATTAATTACATGGTTTGATTTTCATTTTGGATAATTTCTTCTTCAGTTAAGTAGACAATATTTCTAAGGCAAGGAAAGACTGAAGTTAGGGCAGATAGTCATAGGTAAATGCAATAAATCAGCAGAAAAATGACAAAAGCCAGTGTTGTCAGGTATGTAAATGAGAAAAGTCAAGACAATAAAATATATAGTCAAACTACAAAAAAATAAACAAACAAACAAAAACAGAATGAGTTCGTGTCCTCTGTAGGGACATGGATGAATCTGGAAACCATCCTTCTCAGCAAACTGACACAAGAACAGAAAATCAAACACTGCATGTTCTCACTCATAGGCAGGTGTTGAACAATGAGAACACATGGACATAGGGAGGGGAGCATCATACACCGGGGTCTGTTGGGGGGGACCAGGGGAAGGACAGAGGGGGTTGGGATGGTGAGGAGAAATGACCAATATAGGTGATGGGGTGATGGAGGCAGAAAACCACCTTGCCATATATGTACCTATGCAACAATCCTGCATGATCTGCACATGTACCCCAGAACCTAAAGTACAATAAAAAAAAAAAAAGTACAAAAAAAGAAAAGAAAAAGAAACTGGAAGGTAGAATTATCTGCAACAATAAGAGTTATGTTGTCTTCCTGCTGGAATTTTTTAAATCACTTAGTGTAAGACTTAATGTTAGTAACAGCATTACAGTGTCCATTAGTTTTGTCTACGTTTATATGCATTGATACAGTACAAAGCATATGCCTATATATTTAATAGCTATACATAGACATAGTATATGCCTATATATTGAATAAGCATGGATTATATATCTATATATTTATAGCACACTCATATTAAAATTAAATTTGTATCAAAATATAACAAATTTTTATTTCATGAGTGTGTAGACTTGAAATGTTTTTCTCTCTATACAGTTTCATAGAGTTTCAATTTTTTAGATATATTCAGAGATTGATACATGAATCAAGTAAACAGATATCAACCAATAAGTTCAAAACATTTCAGAAAATTGGAATAGTTAGCTCTGCTAGGTAGTGGTTATTATAATGAAGTGTAATGCTTGGATTCATTAAATTTTAGAATATATGGGTATAAAATTATAGAAAGGAATAAAAATCGAGTATTTTAAATGATGAAAACTTAATAATCTAAAATGTATTTATATGTTTCAGCATGTGTGTTTTCCTTAAGTGAAAAACCATGACTTTCTTGGATTTTCATGCTCCTCAAAAAATTGGCCAGGACATAAGTTATCTCTTTGTCATCTCAATGTTCTGCTAATTAGACAGGTTAGTCTTGAGTCTTTGTCTAGCTTTTGATTCATAATACAACTAAATGTCTCCATCCTACTGCATTTTTATTCATCCTCCAAATTACCTCAAAATACCACAAATTGAACCAATCGTGTTCATAAAAAATGTGTTTTTACTATTCATTTCTTATCTTGACTAGTGTCCTAAAAATATACTCAGCTACCAAGTCCTGAAACTTGAGGGTTCTACTGGATCCCATCATTTTCTTTAATCCACTCTTTGAATCAGAGATTCTGATTCATTTATAATTTCTGTTCTGTGATAATCTCGTTCCATTCTAGTTTACATAACAATATTCCCTTTGACGATAAAGAAAGAGAGATACATAAGCTTACTTGAAGGTTTCTGTGAAATGTATTTCCAATATGTTATCTATCTCTATTTTCAATTAAACAGACTATAAGGCCCCTATATATTCTGAATACCAAAGACTAGGAATGGAGTCCATCCCGTGTTCCTACTAAGATTCTGTGTGTACTCTTTGATCTCCTCCTTCGCATTAATAAAATAATTGTAATGCTCTTGGAATTTAGATAGGGAAGTAATGCCTAGATTGGTTTTGAACTGAAAATGTCTCTCAAATTGCATGATTTCTGTTACATGTATCTCAGCTACAAACTCCAAGATTTTTTTTTTTTTTTTTTTTTTTTAAATTTTTGAGACGGAGTTTGGCTCTTGTTACTCAGGCTGGAGTGCAATGCTGCGATCTCGGCTAACCGCCACCTCCGCCTCTTGGGTTCAAGCAGTTCTCCTGCCTCAACCTCCCGAGTAGCTGGGACTACAGGCATGTGCCACTATGCCCGGCTAATTTTTGTACAAACGCCAAGATTTTTTAAAATGCCTGTAACATTTAGTCTTTATTCTCATTCTTCAAAATTTAGAGTAGAAATTTTAAGAACATATTTGGGTATATTCAACATATTTTATAGTCTGTGATTTTGAATATTCCTTTTATTCAACACTCCTATTTGGCAAATGCATTGCATTTGATTCTTCCATTCATTTATTGCAAACTGAATGCAATATAATCTTTCTTTTGTTTCTTACTACAGTCATTTCTACTGCTTTAGAAAATGGAAGAGAAATAGCAAAATAAAGATTGCCTTATTTTTCCCAAACTATCTGGAATAAAAGATCACCTTATTCTTCCCAAACACAAATGAATATACACTGAATGATCCTAAGGTCATCATAGGATAGTATTTACAAATGTGTGCTGAAAAGTCAAGCAGGACTAAATTTAAATGCCAATTACCACAAACCAACTGGAAATACTTATGAAATAATAATAAATATATTCAGATGTGATTTTATGCAAGGATGGATTGTAAATGGGCTGTAAACACTTTAGATAAATAAGAAATAAGAGTTAATTTGCCCATGATGAGGTCCCCGAAGTTTGGTCTCTTGCAAATCTCTATGGAAACCGACAACTGCTGAGCTCTCAGGCAGCCAACCTTGTATGAGGCTGAGATGGAGGGCCAAGACACTGGCCTAGCACGTTATACTGATGCAATCACATGGCTGAGAACCAAGCCTTCTGATCACACCAAGATGCTTCTCCACATTGGTATGTCTCTAACCACAGATGCTGATCTGGGAAATGTGGGCTAACACCAACATTCTGCTCATCAGAGTGCTATAGAATCTGGCCTCCTTAGTCAGGCCAAGATACAGATGATGATTTTTAATTATGCAGTTTAGATAGCCCCACAGCCCAAGGGCTGGGTCCTTCTCCCAGAGCCTAACATCTGGTCTTGCTTTATCCCTTGGCCTTAACCCAAAATTAAATGGATGACAGAGGATCCACACTCTTACCCAATGATCCAGTCTCATAACTCCAGTAATTACGTGTATGTTCTCTCACCGTACATTTTACTTTTGTTAAGTTGATACTACATTCTCAGTTTTCATTCTTATTTTCCATAACACTTTTCTACATGTAAAGTCATAACCCAGCATTATAGTTTTCCTCCATAGCTTTACCACTACTTCCAGTTCTGCCCCTAATATCCTTTTCCTGTGCTTAGGAAACACCTACTCCTTAGGTGTTTCCTTAGAACCTAAGTCAGGTGTCACTTTCTCCTTTGCTTGCCTAATAGAAATATTAGTAGATGAAGATAATCACTGTACCTGGTACCAGTTTTGTTGTTTCTATATATTTCTGGAAGAATATGTAAAATAATAGTTTTAATTGATCTGAAAGTTTTGCTTGTCTCACTAAAATATAAGTTTTGTAAGGGCAAGCAACATTCATTGTTTTATCCCCATCTCTTAGCAAGATGCCAAAACAGAGTTGACATTTTATAAATTTGTGTAAGCTAAAATCTGCCATAAAAACACCACTCAGAATCTATTGTGACACAAATAACCAAAATATTTAGATAATAAAGTTCAAAGCTACAATTTGAATGAAAATGATGCCACCATCTGGCTCATCACAAAGAGGAAGAATTACAAAAATAATCTTTCAGAGTACTGATTACAAAGTCAAAATATACTTGATAACACTTTGAGAGAAATAAAAATTTTACCACTTATGCTTCCTTAAGATGTCACTTATAATTTCAAAATAATATTGAAACATTTGGATTTGAACAATGATCTGACTAATTTTCCTGTTGTTCTATGGGGCACATGAAGTCTATTGACTGTCCTCTTATGCTCACAACATCTGACCAAAAGAGTACATATTACTGCTGCATAAATATAGTTTATATAGTTTCATCTTCTACAGAAGGCGGTAGCTTACAACAATAATTGATTTAAAAAGTTGATTCTTATCATGTCATTTATCTAACAAAATATATCCCTGAAATCATAGGTTGCAATTATTTCTTAAAGTATTGGCATACCTTGTACTACATGCCACATGTTCTATTTTTTCACAAAGATTCATCTCTTCCTATACCATACTGCATATTTCTAGTTCATTGATAATAATATTGTCTCATTTTGTTTTGTAGGTATGAGATCCAAACACATAGAATACATAGAAGTTGTCCTTTTCACATGGGAATGATTATATAAATAAATATTCAAAAAAGAACTTCAGGAAAGAAGAAAATCCAAGTGGTTGCAAAACCAGCAAAAGGGAGGTAGCTGCCTAGTATGCTCATCTGTGAAGGGCACTTAAATCCAGAGAACACATTCTCTGAGCATGTTAAGTATTCACAATTTTACCAATAGAGACACTGTGCTTAGACTGAAATTAAAATAAGAATAAAAACAAACAAGAACAAATATATCTAGAGAAAACTAATCTCAGCCTGATTAATTATTCATTGAGCATATAAGTTCCCAAGTGGATTTTTAAGCCAAATGTCACATGATACATTTTAGTTAAACCAAAAAAAGTGATTTGTTTTATTACCTAAGTCACAGATATAACTATAATTTCAAAACGTTATGTAAATTGGAAATTTTCTAAAATTATCTGAAGACAAAGAAAAATTCCAGAAAAGTCAGAAATGTTTAATAATATTTAAAAAATAACATATTCTCTACCTTAGCCAGAAGTAGACAAGGCAGCAAGTCTCTTTTTGCATACAATTTTCATTATTAGAAAATAAGTTTCATCACAGTCCCACCAAACTCTTAAGCAAATGAGTTAGCATAAAATATCAAGTTGTAAAATCAGAGATTTTACTCAGTTTTAACCTTTATTAATAATTTCAAGCAAACAAACTTTTAAGAGGCATAGATGAAGCAAGAGATGAGGATGTTCTGCTTGCCTTTCTGCCCAAGCTGGATGCAGCCTCTTGCCAAGTTGAAAGGTGAGGTCTCAAGTTAAGGAAATGTGTGGTCTCCTTACTTAAGTAATTCGAAACCAATTCAGTCATGATCTCCTTTTATTATTCAGATAAATAAATAAATTGTGTGGCATTTTCCAGAGAGCCATGCCACAGCATTCCATAGATTCCAGATTTATTTATTGTAAGCAATCTTAGATCAGGGATATCTGGCATTCAAGATGTTTATGGGATCATATATTCTAGGCTCATATAAAGACTCTTGCTGACATATGTCATTAGTTTGCTGGAAGCTGAGTTATTAGTGTGCTCACTAAGAGATTAGATCAGGATCATCTGCCTTCTTTTTATCTCAAGTTTGTTCCCTCAACTTCATGAATGGGAGTAAAATGAATTTTGAATTGTTCCTTAACACAATGTTTTATTTTAATCTAGCATGCATTTAACACATCTGGTTTGAAGTGACAGCAAATATTAGCTTTCCATCACCCACCTTAATTGGAAATCAGACTGACCCAAATGCAGGAAATTTATGAGAAACTTCAGGTACCAACATGCAACAGTAAGTCACTGGATAATCTATTAACATTAAGAAACCAATTGCAAACATGGAAGATACAAAATGTCTTCACTTTCACAGTGAACTGCTCAAAGAACTGGTACATAGTAGAAGCATGATCATATTTATCAATTTTATTTTATTTATTTTTTTGAGACGAAGTCTTGCACTGTCGTCCAGTCTTGAGTGCAGTGGTGTGATCTTGTCTCACTGAAACCTCCGCATCTGGGGTTCATGCGATTCTCCTGGCTTAGCCCCTGAGTAGCTGAGATTACAAGCGCCTGCCACCATACCTGGCTTTTTTTTTTTTTTTGTAATTTTAATAGAGACGGGGTTTCACCACGTTAGCCAGGATGGTCTGGATTTCCTGACCTAGTGATCCACCCGCCTCGGTCTCCCAAAGTGCTGGGATTATAGGCATGTGCCACCACGCTCAGACCAGTTTGAATTTTTTTTATCCAGAAACAACTCTAACTTCTGAAACATAAAACTTCAATGTGAAGGTTCTATTTAGCTTTCCTATATTTTAATTTAAACCTCTAGAACATTTTAAATCACACTATTTAAGAATATGTAAACAGAATTTGACAAGTTTTGACATTATGAAACGTGTTTAAATAAAAAATACATAAATTTTCTCCAGGTACCACATAAGAGAACATAAAACTGGCAGAAAAAAGTAATGCTGCTGATTGCAAGCTTTAAAAGGCATATTACAAAAATGAACAGTGACAGTGAAACGAACATTATACAATAAAAGAAAAATATACCTAACCGAAGTTTTTAATTGACTCCCCCTGTCTATTATTAAATAGTGTAAGTGTTGACTACAATCTGTCATACTTTAAACTGTTGGTTTAATTTACTTTAAAAATGTTAATACTATCGTTTATTACACTTTTAAACAAATTTGTATAAAATTCTTAAACTACATGCATTTTTGAAAATTATTTGGCTGCTGCTTTGTAAAAACAAAAACAATGAAAAGGTTTATCAATCCCAATATTTATTTAGCAAATGACTTTTTAAAAATTGCTTTTCTTCTAAAACTAATCAGCCCAAAGTGACAGCACAAATAAATAAAATGAGTAATATAAATTACTAGAATCAGATGTTTCAAAATTAAATTTGAGGGAATGCAATAAAAAATATTCATTCTGGATTATAAACCTCTCATAAATACAAATAAATATAAGTAAAGAAGAATTATGATTAATATGGATTTATAATTTACTTTTATCTTTAATTTATTAAAATATTTGTTCTTTCACTGCAACAGAACTCCTCAGGTTATAAGATAATTTAGTAAGGAATAAATATTTTTGGAAATAATTTAACAAGTATGAGAAATATATGATGTAAAAACTTTTTCAGCTGAGCGCAGTGACTCACACCTGTAATCCTAGCATTTTGGGAGGCCAAGGTGAGTGGATTGCCTTAGGCCAGGAGTTCAAGACCAACCTGGTCAACATGGCAAAACCCCAACCCTACTAAGAAAGTAAAAGTATAAAAAAAATACAAAAACTGAGGGGGGAGAATCACCTGACCCTGGGGAGGCAGTAAGCTATGATCACACCATTGTACCCCAGCCAGGACAACAGAGTGAGAGTCATTCCAAAAAAGAAAAAAATGCCCATTACAGTCAAGCATTGCTTAATGACAGAAATATGTTCTGAGAAATGTGTTTTTAGAACATTTCTCAGAACCTATTTTAGTTCATTGTATGAACATCATGGAGTTTACTTACACAAACCTAGATGATATAGTCTACCATACCCTTAGGCTATATGATATAGTCGATTGCTCCACAACCCTGTGCATGTTACTCTACTGAATACTGCAGGAAGTTGTAACATAATGGTAAATACTGTGCATATAAACACTGAAAGGTTTCAGTAAAAATATATTATAATCTTTCAGGACCATTTTCTTATACATGGTTCATTGTTGACCAAAATGCATTAGGCAATGTGTGACAGTAATTTATATTTATCATTTATTTTTTTGCAGGTAATTTTCAAGCAAACCATGATGAGAATGTAAAACAGCAAACTGTAGGCTCCTTGTGGTCACTATTTTTGGTGCCAATTTAAGAATTTGTGTTTCTATTATTTCTGCTAACATATTGTTGTGTAATCTTATAAACATCTACAGTCAATTTTGTTTTCACTAATTTAGGAGTAGCAATTCAAATGTTGAAATTGCTGAAGTTTACCAGTTTTGTTCATAGAGCCATATTTATATAGTAGCTGTTATTTACATCTAGCATGCTTATATATGGTAAACTCTGCAGTTTAACTACCTCGCACATCTTCCAAAAGAGAATTTTTCATATGTTCAGCCATAAGAAAATATGACATTTAAAAAAATTATCATGGATAAATAAGTCAAGGTATATTATGGCATTCTGTTAAAGGCAAAATGACACAGAAAGTAAAAATATTAGTGATTGCCAGGGTCTGGGTAAGATGGAAGAACAAATATGCAGAGCACAAAAGAATTTTAAGGCAGTGAAAATATCCTATGATACTAGAGTAGTGGATACATGTTATTATTCATTTGGTCAGACCAATAGAATGTACAATAGCAAGAGTGAGCCATAATGCCAACCATGGATTGTGGGTGATTATAATATATTAGCATAGGTTAATCAATTATAACAAATGTGCCACTCTGGTGGCTCTGGTTGGGTATATTAATAATGGAAGAAGCTATGCATGGGTAGGGGCAAAGCGGCATATGAGAAATCTCCATATCTTCCTTTCAATTTTGCTGTCAACCTAAAACTGCTCTGAAAATAAAGCAACAGAAAATTATTATATCGTAAATTTTTTCTGTTCTGTGTTCAAAATGATTATTAAAAAATTTATAATGGTGAATATGTGCATTAGTCAGTATCTTTAGAGAAATAGAACCAGTAGGTGATACACACACACACACACACACACACACATGTGAATTATATATAATTATGGATAGATAGTTTTATTTTTTTGAGGTGGAATCTTGTTCTGTCTCCAAGGTCGGAGTGCTGTGGCATAATTTTGGCTCACTGCAGCCTCTGCCTCCTGGGTTCAAGCAATTCTCCCACCTCAACCTCACAAGCAACTGGGGCTGCAGGCCCATGCCACCACACCCAGCTAATATTTGTATTTTTAGTAGAGATGAGGTTTCACCATGTTGACCAGGCTGATTTTGAACTCCTGAGTTCAAGTGATCTGCCTGCCTCAGCCTCCCAAATTGCTAAAATTATAGGCATGAGCCACCATGCCTGGCTCAATTATGTGTTTTATGTATAGATGATTATGTGAGCCAATTCCAATATATATGAGTTATTGTGGGGAATTGACTCACATACTTGAGGAAGTTGAGAGGTCCCAAGACATGTGATCTGTAAGCTAGACATTTAAGAAAGCTGATGGTATAATTCCTTATAGCTATTTCTGAAGGCCTGAGAACCAGTTTCCCCCACAAATAAATAAAAGAATAACTTCTGAAATTTATAAGCTAAAGATTTGTTTCTCAAACTTAAGGCTTTTATGCCAGAATAAAAGGAAATATATCTTAGTCAAATCACATGTGAAGGTTTTTAATTTTGTTTCTTTTTTCCTTGCAAAAGTACATATGAATTTCAGTGGCAGAATCTCAAAAGACAGAAATTTAGGATCAAATATTGGTAGGAGGGGGAGCCCTAATAATTTTACTTAGATTCTGGCTTGTATACAGATGTTGACTTGTAAACTTGATTTGTAGAATACGTTTCACCATTAACAAATTGGCCCTCCAACAGACTGTGAAAGATTATGGCATTTTGTTACAATTCTTCCACCTTTTCTTACTGTTAACTATCATAATTAACTGGGAATATAATATAATTCCCACCCATTGCAGTTGGGTATTGTATTAGTCCCTTTGCAAATTGCTGACAAAGACATGCCAGAGACTGAGACAAAAAAGAGGTTCAATGGACTTCCAGTTCCACATGGTTAGGGAAGCCTCACAATCGTGGTGGAAGGCAAGGAGGGGCAGATCATGTCTTACATGGATTGTGGTAGGCAAAAAGAGAGCTTGTGCAAAGAAACTCCTGTTTATAAAACAATCAGATCTCATGATACTCATTCACTATCATGAGAATAGTGCAGGAAAGACCTGCCCCCATAACTCAATCCCTCCCACTGAGTTCCTTCCACAATACCTGGGAAGTGTGGGAGTTATAATACGAGATGAGATCTGGGTGGGGACACAACCAAATCATATCATTCCACCCCTGGCCCCTCCCAAATCTCATGTCCTCACATTTCAAAACCAATCATGCCTCCCCAACACTTCCCCAAAATTTTAACTCATTTCAGCATTAACTCAAAAGTTCACAGTCCTATGTCTCATCAGAGACAAGGCAAGTCCTTCAGCCTATAAGCCTGTAAAATCAAAAGCAAGTTAGTTATTTCCAAGATATAATCGGGGTACAGGCATTGGATAAATACAGCCATTCTAAATGGGAGAGATTGGCCAAAACAAACAGGCTAAATGCCCCATGCAGGTCCAAAATCCAGCAGGACAGTCAAATCTTAAAGCTCCAAAATGACCTCGTTGGACTCCACATCTCACATCCAGGTCATGCCGATGCAAGAGGTGGGTTCCCATGGTCTTGAGCAGCACCACCCCTTTGGCTTTGCAGGCTACAGTTTCCCTCTTGGCTGCTTTTATGACTGGCATTGAGTGTCTTAGTAGGAACTCTGTGTGGGGCCTCTGACCCCACATTTCCACTGCACTGTCCTAACAGAGGTTCTCCATGAATACTCTGCCACTGCAGCAAACTTCTGCCTCGACATCCAGGCATTTCCATACATCCTCTGAAATCTAGGTAGACATTTCAAAACACTAATTATGGACTTCTGTGCACTTGCAGGCTCAACACCACATGGAAACTGCCAAGGCTTATGGCTTACATTCTCTGAAGCCATGGCCTGAGCTTTACCTTGGCCCCTTTAGTCATGGCTGGAGCAGCTAGGACACAGGACACCAAGTTCTACACTTCAAACAGCACAGGGACCCTGGGCCTGCCCCACAAAACCACTTTTTCCTCCTAGGCCTCTGGTTTTGCAATGTGAGAGACTTCCATGAAGACCTCTGCCATGCCCTGTAGACATGTATCTCATTGTATTTGGGATAAACATTTGGCTCCTTGCTACTTATGTGAATTTCTGCACAGGCTTGGATTTCTTCTCAGAAAGTGGGATTTTCTTTTCCATTGCATTGTCAGGCTGCAAATATTCTAAACTTTTATGCTCTGTTTCCTTTTTCAAACTGAATGCCTTTAACAGCACCCAAGTCACCTCTTGAATGCTTTGCTGCTTAGAACTTTCTTTCACCAGATACTCTAAATCGTCTCTCTTAAGTTCAAAGTTCCACAAATCTCCAAGACAGGGGCAAAATGCTACCAGTCTCTTCACTAAAACATAACAAGAGTAACCTTTGCTTCAATTCCCAACAAGTTCCTCATCTCCTTCTGAGACTACCTCAGCCTGGATCTTATTCTTCATATTATGATCAGCATTTTTGTCAAAGCCATTCAACAAGACTCCAGGGAGTTCCAAACTTTCCCACATTTTATTGTCTTCTTCTGAGCCCTCCAAACTGTTTCAACCTCTGCCTGTTACCCAGTTCAAGTAACTTCCACATTTTTGGGTACATTTTCAGCAATGCTCTACTCTACTGGTACCAATTTACTATATTAGTTTGTTTTCATGCTGCTGATAAAGACATATCTGAGAATGGGAAGAAAAAGAAGTTTAATAGAATTACAGTTCTACATTGCCTGGGAGACCTCACAACCATGGTGAAAGGCAAGAAGGATTAAGTTGTGTTTTACATGGATGGCAGCAGGCAAAAAGAGAGCTTGTGCAGGGAAACTCCCATTTTTACAACTATCAGATTTTGTGAGATTCATTCACTATCATGAGAACAGTGCAGGAAAGACCTGCCCCTATAATTTAATCACCTCCCTCCGAGTTCCTCCCACAACATGTGAGAATTGTGGCAGTTACGATTCAAGATGGGATTTGGGTGGGGATACAGCCAAACCATATCAAGTATCTATATAATTTGCTTGGGCCAATAGAAAGTTGGTAGAAGAGAGAAAATGATTAGTACCAATCTGAACATTTAATAGGCATTGCCTGTTCTCATTTACACCTATAATTGTTCTGCCATGTTCTGTGAGAATGCATGTGCTGGGAAGGAATTAGTCAAGGAGAAAAAGGAGACATTTTAGATATATCTGTATCTAAGTGTCATTCCTACTGCTGGCCAACATGTAAGAAAATATTAATTTTGCTTGTTGTTGGCCAATGAGATTTTGATGTTGTTTGCTATGAACATTATTGCAGTAACAATTGAACTCCAATCAATTTCTCCTTTAGCTCAATTAACGAGCCATGACAATACATTCTTCTATTTATACTTGAACATGGGTGTATTGAAAAACTCTGTGTGTGTCTGTGTGTGTGTGTGTGTGTGTGTGTGTGTGTGTGTGTGTAAGAGAAAGCCGTGTCTTTGTCCATGCATTGTTATGCTGCTTTTTCCTTCATATGCTGAGAATGTAATGTCACATTTACAGCCATCAGAATATTTTGTATAACCTACGCATACATTTTTCCTATCCCTGCTTCTTGAAAACATTTTATTTCATTGTTTGCTGTAAAGTTTAACCTGAAATTAGGGCTCTTCACGTGGTCCAAACCTGCAAGTCTATGCTTCTTTGATTCATATAAGCAGCTCAGTTAAGGATGTCCTAATCTTTCCAAAATTTCTGACAGATGTGCCTTTATTTATGTCACTTTCTTTACTTGGAAATTTTTCCATGTTCTAGCTTTTGTATTCACCACATTTAATTTCTTGCACCAGAACCAAGGTGCCAATGAGCTTAAATTAAACTGAATGTAACATTTTATGTTTCTACATTAAAAATACAATTGCAACTTAGAAATAGTATATATAAAAAGAAAGTAAAATCATTTTCTCTTTTGTAAAGAGAAAAAAATCAAAGGAAATGAAAGATGATTATAAGAAAGATAATGAAAAATCCTGGTTTACTTTCCACTCCCCCGCCTCCTCTAAAAAAAAGATCTGAAGAAAAACATATCAAAGTAAACAGCAAATATTCTAGAAACTCTACAGTGAAAATGGAGTAAAACAGAAGGTCATTTCTGTATGCAGTCTTGCCAAAAGCCAAGGAAGAAAACCATAAACTGTTTTTGATATTTTGTTTTAAAGATCAAAAAGATAAAACACAAGCTATTATATTCTAGGAAAAGTATCTTTTAATTTTACTTTAGTTTCTGGCATTGTACATTTATTTACTTTTGTTGGCATTAGTGTTCATTATTCAGAACAAATCAGTTTTAATATCTGTGGCAAAGTTTGAAAATAAAGTGAAATTAACTCAGTAGAAACTGTCACTTAATAGAGATACATTTCACAGAACTTGAAGATTTGCTGTAATTTTGATAATAATAGAATAGTATACATTTCCACATGATGAAAACAATTTATACATCATTACATAAGGTCTTTTATAAAGATATATGAATATAAAAGTGCAAATGACTTTTTTGTGATATTGGAAAAGATATATTTGCCTCAGTGTAGAATCTAAATAATATTAATTGTATAATTGTTTATATCAGAGCAAAACTTTGTTTTCATTTCCTAACCTCTTTATCTGTACATAGCAATTTTTAAGTTTACAAATTTAGTATGTATAAAGAATGTGTAATATCTTTTTCAAATAAAATCCATTTTAACCTTATATTTGACTACAATGAAGTGAATAATTGAAAAAAGCTTCAGTATTTTTATTTCTGGTAAAGAAACAGTATTCTGTGCAAGGGGGCATGAAGTTTATATGATGAGATTCTATTAAATTGAGCTCAAGGAAGGTAAAGGTTGACTCTAAGAAAATTTTGTTGGATTTTATAGAGAAACACATATTTGTGTGACCTTTTCCAGGCTAAAAACTTTAATAAAATAAAAGATATTGCTATTTTAAAAGGCATCCACAGAAAATCTTCTAATATTTCAAAATTACAAAAAAATATTTGGTATTTATAATTTTTATAAATGAAGTATTTTAGAAAACTATCACACATCTGAATTTAGTAACCTTAACATAAGATATAACAGTAGACAAAAATCAATCAATCTAATCATATTCTTAGGAAATCCATAGGTAAATTAAAATAGCCAAAAATTTTGAGCACTGAGTAAAGGTAGCTGAGTAAAGGCTTAAGGCAGTGAGGGAGAGACCATGTCTTGAACTTTGAGGGCACTCTCAATCTGATTCTGTGGTCTGTCCTGTGATTTGCTTTCCAATGGGACATCAGCGAATGAGATGTAAGTATTTAAAAAATGATTATACTTTGCATATTATTCTCTCTTGCTATTCATTGAACCCTGGTGCTCTATAAGAGGTATGGACTACTCAGCATGTCTTGAGGGCACAATGTTCCAGGCAGAGGGAAGAATATGTGAAAAGCCTTGAGGTAGGAGCATGCCTGATATGTTTCAAGAAACAACAGAGAAGATAGTGTGGCAGGAGCAGAGAAAAGACAGAAGCAACAGGAGATGTGTTCAGAGAGGAGCCACCTTGCACATCCCTGTATTTGGTAGTGGAGAATTTGATGTTTTACTCAGAATAATTTGGAATCAGTAGAGAGTTTTGAACAGAGAAGTAACATGAACAGGATCATATTTAACAAGAAATCTGTAACTGAAGTGTTGCGAATAAACTGAACAGGAGCAAGGACAAAAGTAGGGAGCCCAAAAATAGTGTTACGTTTGGTGATGTCCATGCCAAATATTAAAGTAAAATGTGGACCATGGGTTAGAGCCAGAATCAAATTAAAGGTGATGATGAGACCAGCAAACCACAGTATTTCACAAAGCATATGACATATTTGTTAAAAATTAGAGTCACTCAAGCAAAATTTACTAATGGTTTTTCCCAAATTTTACTAAAATAATTTTTAAAATATAGGATTTAAAATAAATGAATTTCAAGTAAAGCAGTTCAGAAACTGTTAGCAAAGACAGAATAGCATAGCAAAGACAGAATAGATATTTGGATTATGGTGATGAACATGAAGAAAGCAGTCAGGTTTTAAACATATTTAGAACATACTGATCAATAGAATATTGCCATGGGTTACCTATGCTTTGAAATATTAGGGAAGAGAGGTCAGGGTTTAGAATATACTTAACTTCTAGGCTTTTTATTTGTGAAGTAAAAATGATAGTCACAGGACTTTTGCACCAATCCAATAGAAGAGCTACAACATATATCATATTAGGTATAGTCAGATAGTGATGTTTTTAACACACATAAAAAGAAACACCAAGTTGCCAGGTCTTCATTAATAGTGTATTTAATTAATATAATCATTCATGATTATTTTGACTATGTGTGATAAACTCATGGATATGGATGAGAGCACCTAGAGATAAAATATAAAACAAGACAACATAATCCAAGCAGGTGTTCTAATATTTACTGCCATGGTGCAGACAGGATTGGCATGGAGATAGAAAGAGAGGATCATCTTGTAACTTCATTTTCTATGGAAGCAATGTGGCATCCAGATAGCATAGATATCCTGACAGGATCACACTAACTTTTCCTAATTTATCCATTTCTCAAGACATGGGTAGACCACAGAACTGACAGAGAATACAATGATTGAAATTTTTCTCACTACACAGATTCAAAAGCATGTAAATAGGGAGGAATCAGGATTATCCAATGACCGACAAAGTGGTTGGGGTTTTTCCTAATGCAGCAGAAAGGCAATTGGGTTTAGCTATGAAACAGATACCAGGATAGCTGGCAAGAAAGCAAGGTCAGTCATAAAGAGAAATAAAGCATCATTCCTCCCAGGGCAACCAGCTCATCAACACAGAGAGTAAACTATGCAGAAATAAAATTCCTCTGTTAGAACTGCCCAGAGCTATAGTTCCCTTGCTGTTTGAGTCACTTTGTTAAATTGCTATAGAGATGATGTAAATTTATATCAACAAGCCTTCCAGCACATGATCTGAGGAAAGCTCTAAAATAGCAGCTAGGTAAACAGTAAGGAAATTTAACAACATACACCACCTCTAATTAATTTATACAAAATAGGGTGTATATAGAAATTCAAATGTAAATGAACAGTCACAAAATAAAGAAGTAAAGAACAAAAGAAAGAAAAGGAATAAATGTGTTTTGGGCTACAAAAAAATCTTAACAGAAAGGAATTAACATAGACTGAAAGATTTTGTGAAGAATAATTTTTAAATGGCAGAAATCATTCCAATCTTTGTAGCCAACACCCTCGTTAAGGAACTTTGAGGTCACTCTCAGCCTGACTCTGTGCCCTGTCCTGTGGTTTGCTTTCCAATGGGACATCAGTGAATGAGATCTAAGTATTTAAAAATGACTAAGTTTTGCAGATTATCCTCTCTTGCTGCTCATAGAACCCTAATGCTCTATAAGAGGTGTGGATTAACTAGATGGATATGAGGAACAAGTGGTCCTAGTCATCTTGATGGCCACAACCCACAGCCAATCAATTGCAAGACATGTGAGTAAAGCCTTCAAAGATTAGCCAGTTGAGAGAGACCAGCCTAGATCACCCTCATATGGCTCAGAATAGTACCTAGCAAAATTATCAGCTACATACATTTAAGTCAACAAATTTTGAAGTGATTTATGTGAAATTAAAACCAAGTGATACAGATATTTATGCATACTTTTGTTTCTAATAAAAGCACAAAAACAATGTAATCCACTGTAATTCTGTGATTATGTATTTACATATGGTTATTGTATTAGTTTGTTTTCACACTGCTAATAAAGACATACTCGAGACTGGGTAATTTATAAAGAAAAATAAGTTAAATGGACTCAGCTCCATGTGATAGGAGAGGCCTCACAATCATGGCAGAAGGCAAAAGGCACATTTTACATGACAGCAAGCAAGAGAGAATGAGAGAGCCAAGTAAAAGGGGTTTCCTCTTATAAAACCATCAGATCTTGTAAAACTTATTTACTAACACTAGAACAGTATGGAGAAAATCACCCCCCATGATTCAATTATCACCCACCAGTTTACTCCCACAATGCAAGAGAATTATGGGAGCTACAATTAAAGATGACATTTGGGTGGGGACACAGCCAAACCATATCATTCCAAATCTGTCCCCTCCCAAATCTCATGTCCTCACTTTTCAAAACCAATCATGCCTTCCCAACAGTCCCTCAAAGTCTTAACTCATTTTAGCATGAACTCAAAAGTACATAGTCCAAAGTCTCATCTGAGACAAGGCAAGTTCCTTCCACCCATGAGACTGTAAAAACAAAAGCAAGTTAGTTACATCCTAGATACAAGGAAGGTACAAGAATTAGATAAGTACACTCATTCCAAAAGGGAGAAATTGGCCAAAGCAGAGGGTCTAAAGGCCCCATGCAAGTCCAAAGTCAAACAGGGTAGTCAAATTTTAAAGCTCCAGAATGATCACTTTTGACTTTATGTCTCACAGCCAAGCAAAAATGGAAACTTAATTACTACCATGAAAGCAGTATGGGGGAAACTTCCCCCATGATTTAGTTATCTCTCACCAGGTCCCTCCCACAACACAAGGGAATTATGGGAGCTACAATTCAATATGAGATTTGGGTGGAGACACAGCCAAACCATATTAATTATGATCTAGTTGATAAAAATCTGTGCCAAATAAGATAAATCTGGGGAGTCATGCCTTATAAGAAAGATGGACAGATAATTTTAAACCAGTGATACTAAATGTAAGAAGTTTTAAAATATGTTGAAACCTAAATATGTAACTATTACAAACAACAACTAAAACCTACAATATAAAGTGAGAACAGTAATAATAAAGGTCTAAAATCCATACTATACCAATAAAAAGCAACAAAAAAAGATTATGAGTAAGTAGAAAAGAAAATGGCACACTCAATATTTGGACTGATACAATAGGAACTCAAAACATATATTCCTGATTAACATCATTAATAAAATATGCATCAGACCAATAACATATTTAGTAAATATTATTACTAGTAGGCCTAAAAGTAGCACATAGCTAAGAACCTTAATCAAAGCAAGGAATATGTAACAATATGTAACTGTGTGAAAACACAGACACATAAATTATGTGATGATAAGTATGAAGCAAGTAGATTATGCAAATACAACAAGGAAAAACTAGGTCACTCAAATGATGTAAGCAAAATAAAATTAAAGGGAAAAATCATTAAAAAGTACAGTTGTTTGATTTTTATAGATAATATAATCTACAATGCAGATATAATACCATAAACTTTCAGTTCAGAAGTTGAACAAAGACTGATAGAACAAAAGCACTGCTAAGAAATAACCTTAGAAATATAGGAAGAAATTAACATAATTATATGGTTTTGGAAGACTTTACCACACTACTCCTTCCCTCTAGATACACAAAGAAATAAGAAATCACAGAATCTGAGTAATTCAAATAATTTTGAGTTGGAGAAAATGAAGTTTTAAAAACTAGACAGTATTTATATTTAAAATATCATTAAAGACACCAATAGGAAGCACGCAACCACCTGAAAATATTTTGACTCTTAAAGATTTCTGATAAATCAAACCAAAAATTTGTGATTGTACATGTCTAAAACATAATGATATGTCAGAAATATTTAGAATGAATCCCAAACTATATTTAAACAAAATACTCAGTTTAAAATACAGTGAGTCTTCACTTAAGATATCAATAGAGTCTTGAAACCTGCAACTTTAAGCCAAAACACCTTGCAGCAGAACTTTAAAAATATCATTTCCTTCAGTGTTGTTTTGTTGTGACATTGATGAGAAAAACAATTTGTTTTGTTACACATAGTTTTGTTTAAAGTCCGTTTCCAAGAACCTATTAACTACAGACATTAAATGAAGACTTACTGCACTTTATTTCTTGAATTAGAAAGAATACAACAATGTTCAGCAATCAAAGAAATAGTTAAACAATTAAAACTTCAAATTATGTTTAGTAAGTCTACACAAAAGGACAAATGTCTTTTCAGAACGTATACAGAGAGAAAGAATAGAAAAAGAAAATGGAAGAAGTGCTCCCTTCTCAGAACCTTTTTATTTATAACATTTGTGAGTAAGTCCTTTACATGTCTAATTTTCTAATAGCATTTAATTAGAGCAAAGTGTTCAAAAGCTTAAAATTGTTAGAAAACAGTGCTTTCAAGCAATGGTATTTGTGCATATTGATACAATTATTTTAAATAAATGCCAATCAAATAAAAATAAAACCAGAGTATATCAGCTATAGATTATGATAATTATACTATAATACCTACTATTATAAACCTATAAATAGAATGAAAACTTGCATTTGTCTAAAGGAATAACAAGAAATAACAAAGATCTTCATGAACATTAAAATAAATTCCATAAAATTAATTATTAATTACTATAAGAATATTTTGGTAAATTAGATGACAGATTTTTTAAGTCAGAAATAAGATGAAATGTTTATATTACTACTATTATTTAAATAGTTTTAGGGATTCAGGCTAATACAAGAGGAGAAGTAAAATAGCCAATCAATATAACTGTTGAAAAGAAGGAAATATAATGATTATTCCGTGCATATTTTGAGTATCTCTCATGAACATCCAAGAATATCAACTGTAAAATGAAGTGACCAATATAAAAGTTGAGTAAAATGGATAGTTTTAAAATGGATTTAAAACAGCTAATAGCTATAGCTTCCAAAATAAAAACTATAAGTAATTTAAAAACAATTTTTCATTCAAAAATTTAATCATACACAATAATGTTAAAATTTCTATGAATATGTTAAAATGAAATATTAAAACCTATAAAATAAAAATAAGAAACTATTAGGGATAATAACAGTTTTTAAATAAACATCAGAAACATTTCATATCTGTGCTTAGGAGGATTAATTATCCCACAGATTCCAACTCTCTTGAAATTAAGCTACAAATTTGAATTTAATGCTATTCCAACTGAGTCTTTTTCCACCTGAAAATATGAAACTTATTGTGTCTGTGTATACTTACATACATCTATGTGTGCAGACATACAAAAAGACACACATATTTATGAAACATCAATAGGTTTGCTATAGGGAACTAGGTCCACATCACATCCATGGGTACCCTGAGTTTGGTGGTGACAAAGGAATGAGAAAAAGACTGATTAAGAGAAAAAGTGGGACCAGGTGCCGTCACTTATTACTGGAGGAGACAGTGAAGTTCTCGAGCTTAAGTTCACCACACTATTTACTGGTTACAATCACTTTGATCTATAGTGTAGAGGTGGACTGATGGTGAGAAGAGGGTGATGTGATGGTGGAGTGAATCAGTGAGCTGGAAGTTAATCAGTGAGCCGGAACTGGCATTTCGTTCTAAAGATTGCTAACAGTGGCAGTTTGGAAGCTTCAGAAAACAAGGACATGTAGTTATCTTTAGCTTATTATCTATGTGCAGCTGGTGGAACTCAGGCCTTACAGGGAGTCTGGTTATGTTTTAGTGCTATGAAGAGGTTTTACATCCTTGAGCACAAGGTTTATGGTAACAGACCTTAGGTCACCCTGCACCAGAACATGATGCATGGAAATGTTTGCCTCCCCAGAGGTCTCCCAAAGTGTGCTGTGGTTTGTTGCTCCCAGTTTATATGTTACTCATAACCAATTTATGTCGGCACTCTATAAGTGCTTCCTCCTTCGCTGCTTCTCCCAACAGTTTGCAAAGTATGGCTTAAACATATTAACACAATTACTTGACAATATAAAAATATATTTCTTCCTGTTATGATACACACAATACAAAGAATATCTATGTCTAAAAGAACCATGTATAAAGGAAATAAAAGGAAAACCACAATATATGAAACATTGTTTACATATATTCGAGTTATTGTTTTAATATTGTGATATTTATTTTAAATTATTTAAAAGGTGACCAGAATAATAGAAAAAATGCAAAAGATATAAAATATTGGGCCCCCAAAGAAAAATATAAATGGCCAATTGGCATTGAGAATTTGTTCAGTTTGGCTTAACTCATCAGGAAGACAGCTGCTTCTCCATGAGGCTAAACTAAAAGGAGTTGACTATGGAATTTCCTACAACTTCTGCTCCTGCTCTCCAGAGGAACTTTTGTGAAGACTGACTCATGCAGAGACTTACAGAGCAGAGAAACGAGGAAAGGGTCCCTGGATATAGCTGTTCTAAAAGCTAGCACCACATAACACTAAACGTGGGTTAGTGAGACTTTATAATTAAATGAGGAATCAAATTATTAATTTAATATTAAAATAAATTTTTCCAAGTAATAGCATAAAAGTGATGATGATTAACAAAGTGAGGAATGCAGAGATCAAATAAATGATTCATAATTACCTATTTACCCATATAAATGTAAATTGGTAATTCTTTTTGAGAGCATTTGGCAGTATTTATCAACCAGCTCTAAAAATGTAAACTATCTGGACTAGTAACACATTTCTTTGAAAAATATCCTGTGCAAATAATCAGTTTGCACACAAAAATTTATGTATAAGAATTTTAGTAATATAATTACATAAATAAAAATAAAATTATATGTTAATAGTAAGAATTATTTCAATAAATTATGGTAAATTCCTTGAATCATAAGAACATTTTCAGAAAAATATTTCATAAAATGTTAAAACTTTGCTGATATTCTATTCATTAAAAATAGGAATTTTATTCTGTTTAGATCTTATTTAGAAAAACTGAGAATTACATATGTAGGAAAATGAAAAATAAAAACTGATATAATAATATCAAATATTAATATTAACAGTAATTAAATCCATACATACAAAATACTATCTCGGTACTTTCCCATTTAATTGCATTTATGTACCAAATGAATTTCAATGACCATCTACACATTTTTTAGTTTCAATAAAAATGAATTTTATTAAAATAAGGAGAAATCCACAGAAGAACTATACAGTAGAAAGAAAGAAGAGAACATTATCAACTAAATAAAATAGACCCAGAAAAAGGTGGCGCAAGATGGAAGTTAGGATTCTCCAGCAATTGTCTCTCCACAGAATCATCAATTTAAATTAATATTCATGAACACACACACACAAACTTCACAACACCTAAGGAAACCACTTGACAGATTACAATGCCCGATTTTACACTATAATAAGAAAAGACACAATTAAGAGAACAGTTTTATGTTACCTATGTCACCCCTCCACCACCACAGGCAGTGCAACGTGGAGAGAATTACCATCTGGCTTGGGGGATAAAGAGGAAAATAAGGATAGGAGTTTTCCTTGAACCCCTAATACCAGTCTACCGGAGTAAAAGTCAACAGTGGGCAGACCCCCAAAACAATATCCTGGAATAAGTCTCCATCCCTATTTTGGCACCAGCAGGAACCTATAGCCCCTGTGAGGCAAATTCAATCTCAAGTTTATATCAGGTCCAGATGACCACAGTGGTCTTGGCCTCCAGACAGTGCTCAGTAGCAGGCAGTCCTCAACGGCAATGTGCTTCAGGCATGCCCCAGCACTTCACCAATCTACCTGAGACAAGATTGCACACTTGCACTCCACTGTCTGTAGTCGTCCCCCAGTGCTTAGGGTTTCCCCTAGTGCTGCAATGACTGAAAAATACTATGAACAAAACAAAAAATTTCAATGGAAAGCATCAACAGCAGAAATGATCAAACATAACAAGAATCTGTGAAAATGAATACAGAGTATTTGAAAAAAATATATAGTCAGAAAAAAATGAAAAGAAAGAATAAAGAAAGCTTCTTGAAACCTATAAGAGAGCACAAAATGAACAAATATCTGAATGAGAAGGGTTAAAGAGAAGAAGAAAATAATAAATATATAAATATTCAGAACCAAAAGGTCAAAAGCCTCTAAGCAGCATCAATTCAAATAAGACTCCCCGACCCAAGATGTATTACAGTCAAAGTGTCAAAAATCAAAGATAAAGAGAAGATTCTAAAAGCAGCAAGAAAAATCAAGTAAATAATATATAAGAGAATTCCCATGCATATAGCAACAGAACTCAGAGCACAACCTATAGACCAGAAGGGAAATCAGCAATCTACCTGAGACAAAATTGCAAACTTGCACCCCACTGTGTAATATGCTCAAATATGACGCACTAGGAGTTAATCACCACCAGACCATACAAGAAATGCTAAAAAGGGTTCTTCAAGCTGAAAAGAAAAGAGGCAAATAAGTAAGATTAAAACATCTGAAAATGTAAAACTCACTGATAAGGGTAACTAGTCATATACAGAATACTCTAATTCTAGAAGCTGTAAAACCTGACAATAAGAATTCAAATTTTAAGAAGGGAGTGGAATAGAATTGTAGATGCTGTTGCTTGTGATCAAAGTTAAATTATTATCAGATTAAAATAATACAATATAACTACAAAGCAAAAACCTATATTACATAAACAAATAATTTGTATACAACAAATCAAAACACCACTGGATAAAACAATATAAACACAAAAGAAGACTAAAAGAGAAACAGAAAGGAACAAAACATCTACGAACCAATAGCACAACAACAACAAAAACTTAAGAAAATGGCAGTAGTAAGTTCTAACCTATCAATAATTACCTTGATTGTAAATGGCTTAAATTCTCTAATAAAAAAACAGACTGGCCAGATGGATTAAAAATCAAGCCCCAGTGATATGCTGCATGCATATAAAAACTCACCTCACCTCTAAGGACACACAGTCTGAAAATGAAGGGATGGAAAAATACATTCCACACAAAGAGAAACAAGAAAACATAGGAGTAGCTATACTTGCAGCTGATAAAATAGATTTGATATCAAAACTGTAAAAGGAGACAAAGCAGATCATTACATAAGATTAAAGCCTCAATCCAACAAGAGGATATACAATTTTGAAGATATATGGAACAATTATTGAAGTATCCAAATAACTAAAGCAAATACTAATAAATCTGCCAAGAAAGAGATAGACTGCAATATATCATTACTAGGGACTAAAACACTCCACTCTCAGCAATGAACAAATTATCCTTACAAAAAACTAGTAAGAAAACATCAGGATAAAAATTGCATTCTAGACCAAGGGTACCTAGTACAAATATACAGAGTATTCCATATAGCTGCAGAATACACATGCTTCTCAAATCCACATAAAACATTTTCCAGAATATATCATATATTAGGCCATAAAACTAATCTTAACAAATTTAAGAAGACTGAAATTACATCACATATCTTTCTTTACTACAATGGCATAAAACCATAAATCAATAACAGAGAAAAAACTTCAAAAAGTTCACAAACACATGGAGATTAAACATCATGCCTCTGCAAAGACAATGGATTAATTAAAAAAACTAAAATTAAAATTAAAAGCATATCTTCATACAAACAAAAATAAAGACACAATGTAACAAACTTTATGGGATGCAGCAAAAGCAGTTCGAAGAGGTAAGTTTATAGCAATAAATGCCTACATCAAAAGAAGAAAAATAAAGAATTCAAATAGCAGCCTAACATTTTCCTTTAAGGAGCTAGAGAAACAAGAAAAATCTAAGCCCAGATACAAGCAGAAATAAAGGAAATATGGTTAAGAAAAATAGAAAAGAGCAACAAAATAGAAAGTTGTTTTTAAAAAGATCAACAAAATAGATACACCTTTAGCTAGATTAACTAGAAAAAATAGAAGATGAAAAAAAATCAGAAATGAAAAAGGAAACCTTAAAACTAATATCAAAAAGAAAATAAAAATGTTTGAAGAAGTAATATCAGAAATATGCTAACTAAAGGTGACTGGTGCTTATTTTCTTCAACAAAACAATACTCAAACAACAAATGAACAAATATATTTCAAATAGAATGTCTGAAGAAGAGTACTACAGTACAGCAAGGTTGCAGCTGAATTCCTGTGGGGCACAGAAACCCAGGCTGGAAGCATGGAGAGGTGAGTAAAGCACCATGCCCCTTTATTCCATCTCTCCCACCAAGATTGGCTTGAAGCCAATAGGAATTTTCCTTGCAGAAAAAACTGTAAGCAGGACGACTTTAGCAGCCCCCATGAGACCCTTAAGGAACTCAAACAACTCAACAGCAAAGAAATGGAAAAAAAAAAAAAAAGTAGTGAAAAAAGAAACCTAATTAAAAATAGGGAAGAAACTAAAGAGATGTTTTCAAAATGAAGTCATACAAATGGCCCACAGGTATATAAAAAATAACAATACTTATCAGAGGAATGTAAATCAAAATGACAATGAGATTATCATTTTACCCAGTTAAAATGACTATTATCAAAAAGACAAAAAAAAAAACAAACAAATGCTGGTGAGGATTTGGAGAAAGAGGAATGCTTATACATTGATACCTTGGTGGGAAGGTAAATTAGTACAGACATTATGAAAAACATATGGAAGCTCTTCATAAAACTAAACATATAATTAGTTTATGACCCTAAAATACCACTGCTGATTATATATCCCAAAAAACAAAAAGGAAATTCTTTGATCTGCAGCAGCATAAAAAGAACTGGAAAATATTTTGTTAAATGAAATAAGCCAAGGCCAGAAAGACAAATATTGTATGTTCTCACTCATATGTAGGCCCTAAAAATTGTTGACCTCATGGAGGTAAAGAGTAGAATGGTGGTGTCCAGAGTCTGAAAATATTACTGAGGGAGCGGGGATTTAAAAGGCATTGGTTAGTGGGTATAAAAATTCAGTTAGCTAGAAAGAATAAATTTAATGTTTAATAATACTGTAGCATGACTAGGTTAACAAAAATTCATTGTATATTTTTAGAAACCTAGAAGAAATATCTGGAATGTTTTTAACAAAGAGAAATGACAGCTATTTTAGTCAATAGATATCTTAAGTACCCTAATTTGAATACTACACATGTATTTATATATCAAAATACACATATACACTAAAATATGTACAGTCTTATGTATCGATTTAAAAATTTAAAAAATCAAAGACAGAGAGAATGCCAAAAAAAGTACTAAGTCACATAAAAGAAAACTTTCATTAACTATCAGCAGATTTTTAGGTTGTACCTGGCAGGCTAGGGGAGAATGAGATCAAATATTCAAAGGGCTGAAAAAAAAAAAAAACCCTGCTACCCAAGAATACTATACACACTAATAATATTTCTAAAAAATAAAGGAGAAATAAACACTTTTTGATACAAGCAGAAGCTATGTAATTTATCACTACTAGACTGGACTTATAAGAAATCCTTAAGAAAATGCTACCATTAAAGCAAAAGACAATAACTGATATTATAAAAATGTATAAAAGTGTAAAATTTGTCAATACAGGTAAATTCATAATCAAACACAGAATATATTATATAATCAACCACAAAACATGTTTTAACAAATCTAAGACAGACACCACATTACTTTTCTGACTACAATATTTAAAAAAACTATACATAAAAAAATAGAAGGAACTTTGGAAACTTTACAAATACATGGACATTTAAAAAATTATCTTGAATAACCAATGAGACAATAAATAAAATGAAAATTAAAACAAATTTTTGAGACAAACATAATTGAAACGCAATCCATTATAAGCTACAGGTCAATATCCTTGATGAACATAGATGCAAAAATTCTCAACAAAATAATAGCAAACCAAATACAATAGCACATTAAAAAGATCCTTCACCCTGGTCAAGTGGGATTAATGCCACAAATGCAAGCATGGTTAATGCAAATTAATATATATGGTACAACATATTAACAGAAAGGAGGACAAAAATCATGTGATCACTTCCACAGATAGAGAAAAACCATTTAACAATATTTAGCCTTCCTTAATGATAAAAACTTTAAATAAATTACATACAGAATGTATGTACCTGAACACAACAAAAGCCACAAATGACAAACCCACAGTAACATCATATTAAATCTTTAAAAAATTGAAAGTATTTCCTCTAAGACATTGGACAAGAAAGGTTGCCCACTTTCACCACTTTTAGTTAACATAGTGCTAGAAGTCCAAGCTGGAGCAATTAGATGAGAAAAAGAAATAAAAGACATTCATACCAGAAAAGGGGTAGTAGGATTATTTATGAAGATAACATAATCTCATGTATAGAAAACCCTAAAGACACCACAGACACAAAAAAACTATGAACTAAAAAACAAATTCAGTAAAATTTCAGGATACAAAACCAATGGACAAAAATCAATACAGTTTCCATATAATTACAGCAAACTATCTAAAAGAGAAATTAAGAAAGTGTCTGATTTCTAAAAACTACCAAAGAATACCTATGAATATATTTAGCCAAGGAAGTAAAATAACTCTATATGAAAAACTATAAAATACTTGTGGAATATGTTGAAGAAGACATAAATAAATAGGAAGATATCCTGTGTTCATGAATAGGAAGACATAACATTTTTAAAATGTTCATATTACAAAAAGGATTTTATAGATTCGATGCATCCCTATCAAAAGGTCCATAACAGTAGTCTCAGAAATTAAACAAAATAACAACAATATTTATACCTCTCTGCAGATACAATCCCATGTGTATATATTTGTGCATGCACTTGAAAATATAAATTCAGTGATTCTAACACAAATTCTTAAGTTTAAGCTTATCATTAATACTTATATGTATTAATGCATCAAATATATTTTATCGTCAATTCATTGCATTAAATATATTTTATTATCAATTCAAATGTCTGAATATATGTAAGATAAAAATATCAAGAAACTTGGCAACTCTTTTTGATCAGCAAATTGAAACTTCCTGCCTCAGTATAAACAAAATAATTAGAAATCTTCTGATGTATCTTTTCTCTTATAAATAAAGAAGAACATATTTGTGTATCAATGCCACAGAGTTTTTAGTAAAAAATAAAAGAGCAAATTCAAGTCCATGTTCAATAGATTCTTATAGTATTTTTCATCCTTACTATAACTTAATATTTAGAACATTCGCTTTGGGTTTGTACCATCTCTGTGTGATTGTATATTACCTTAAGGGTAGAGAGCATCTACAGAATAATTATGCTTCACCAGGGAGTACAAAAAAATACCTTCCTAAAATATAGAATATTAATAAGTCAAAGATCAAAAATGTTTCTACTGCTTTTATAATATTAGTATCTAATTACACTGAGTTCTTATAGAGTTTGGTTTAAAAAATAGACTACTAAAATAATTTTTAAAATTTTCTTGTTACATTATAAATGTACATATTTATGCAGTAAAATTTGAAGTTTTGACACATATATGTCTTGTATAAAGTTCCAATCTGGGTGGTTTGCATATCCATCACCTCATGCATTTATTATTTCTTCATAGTGAGAACATTCAGAAGCCTCTCTTCTCACTATTTTGTAATATACAACAACTTACTGTTAACCATATTTCCTGTATTAGGCTTTTCTTGAATTGCTATAAAAAAATGCCTGAGCCTGAATGACTTATTTAAAAAATGACATTTAATTGGCTCATGGTTCTGTAGGCTTTATAGGAATCATGGTGCTGACATCTACTCTGCTTCTAAGGAGGTCTCTAGCACCTTAAAAACATGGTGGAAGGCAAAGTGGGAGCAAGCACATCAAGTAACAAAGCAGAAGTAAAAGAGAGACAGAGAGAGTAAAGGGAGAGGTGTCACACACTTAAATGACCAAATTTCACAAGAACTCAAAATCACAAAGACAGCATCAAGCTACAAGAAATCTACCCAAGCATGATCAAACACCTCCCACCAGATCCCACCTCCAGCACTGGGGTTTACAACTGATCATGAGATTTGGGTGGGGACAATTATCCAAACTGTATCATTCCTCCTACTGTGCAATAGAACACCAGAATGTACTTCTCCTATCTAATAGTAACTTTGTATTCACTGACCAACCTCTCTCCACCCTTCCCTCCCTTCAACTTTCCCTAATACCTGGTAAAAACTGCTTTGCTCTCTGCTTCTATGATATCACTCTTTTCTTCCTTCAGGTTCCATATCTGAGTGAAATCATGTAGTATTTTTTATTCTAAAAAGAAAAATCTTTCTGTTTATCCATTCAACAGTAATTTTTCAGGCCTTAGATTATTTGTTTAAAACTACATTATTAAGTTGTGTGTGTGTGTGTGTGTGTGTGTGTGTGTGTGTGTGTGTGTGTGTTGCTTTAAAATTACTAAGGCTTCAATTAATGGTTTTAAAAATTTAAAAAAAAAACATGGAGCTACTCTGGGCATTGGCCTATAGGTGGACATCTCATAAGCTGTTTATAATTTGGTTGTTAGAAATCCACATAGTGCTTTGGCTGTTAGAAGACTGAAATTAATCATGTTTTTGTGCTTGTATCAATTTCACTGAAAAAACAATATATAACTGCTTTATATTGATCCAAGTAGTAACACCTACATTTTTGACTCTTCACATGGTTCTCTTTTAAAAAAATTATCCACCATTTAATTAGTTGCCTTTAATTAATTGCCTTAGTACCTTCACTAGGAAATTTATTCTAGTGAATACAGGGTTGCTAACCTGTATAATCATAAGAAAAAATATACAAAAAAGTTGATATCTGCTCAGCTGACCCATTGAATAGAAATGAAGAGAAATCACCATTTTCAAGGGGTGATCATTCCCTTAAAGAGAAAGCTTCCATGTGTTCATTCATGTTCTGCCTTCCACCTGGATGGTTTTTCTCTCTCTCTTTTCCCTAGCTAATGCTTATCATGCATGCATTTGTTTAAATTTCACTGTCTCCGGGAAATTTAATTATGTCACCACTCTCTCCAATCTGTTCGATTCCTTCCCCATTCATTAAAGCTGAAGTACAAGGCTCTACTGAATAAACACATATGTCCTTATTAGCTTTCTAACATCATATACCTCACCCTCTCCTTCTCTCACTCCTAATGGAGGGCTACCCTGCCATCCTTGCTGTTTATCCAACATACAAGGCATGTTCTTTTCTCAGGGTCATGCCATTGCTGCTTCATCACTGGGTACACTCTTTTCCAGTTTCCTCAAATCTAGCTCCCCTCCCTCATTTATATCTTTCCTCTTATGTCACTTACTTAATTTTGTCTTATTCAGTCTATTTAAAATAAATTTCCTCAATCTTGCATCAAACTCATTTCTAACTTTATTTTCCTCCACAGTATCCATCATTATCTGTTATACCATACTGTATACTGTACCCTAAACTATTAATTTCAAAAAGACAAAAACATTTTCTCTGTCTCATTGACTGCTCCATCTACACCTAAACTCCATAATACTTGGAATAATGCCCAGCTTGTAGTAAGTGCTCAATAATTACTTTTCACTAAACAAATGAATGGGTGAATTATTTACATTAAGGATATTTAACTGGAGATTTGTTGATTCTATTTGACTTATGGATTGGTTTCATAGGCTCAATGAGTCTCTTAAAATTGATTATAAAGTATGCATAGGTCTGCTTGTGTAATTTGTGGGAAATGTGTGGGGGTAGCTATAATAAATATGAGATTTAAGAGACTGCAAATATAATTTAGTTTTCAACACTCAATATGTTTTAGGTGCTCAAAATGATATTTGACATAATTGAATGGCACATTCATCGTTTCTTTCAATGTACTACATTAAAAACTTCTTAAAAATTCTGAACTCATGTTATCTAACATAATGTTTAAACTCATATTCTCTCATATTTAAAATAAACTTTGTTCTTATATTATCAAGCATAAGTCATGCTAGCATTGCTCAATAAATATTTGATAAACTGGCTGGGTATGGTGGCTCGTGTCTGTAATCCTAGCACTTTGGGAGGCTGAGACAGGTGGTTCACTTAAAGTCAGGAGTTCAAGACCAGCGTGGCCAACATGGCGAAACACTGTCTCTACTAAAAATATAAAAGTTAGCTAGGTGTAGTGATGGGGGCCTGTAATCTCAGCTACTTGGGAGGCTGAGGCAGAAGAATAGCTTGAACTCAGGAAGCAGAGGTTGTAGTGAGCCGAAATTGTGCCACTGCGCTCCACCCTGTTGAAAGAGAGACCCCATCTCAAAAAAATTTTTTGATAACCTGTAATGTATATTTAAAATGTCAATAAAAAGAAAAATAAAAGTAGTTCAATTTGTTAGATTGAATGAGTACATACTCATCTCCTCTTCTTCCCAAGACTCCATTAAAAGCAGATAGATGGAACAAAAGTACAAGACAACCATGAAAACGAGAACAGGCTGTGACTATAATTGAACACAAAATTTAATTACATTGTTGAAAGATGAAGAATGAATAAAGAAGAAATTTTTACCAAAGGCAGGTTTAGAAGACTTGAGCCTCTAACTCTGAGAAGGGCTAAAATATATCTGAGATACCTAGAACTTCAAAAAGCCAGGCATAGTATGATAACAGTAAAGAGGAAGATTGAAATCTGAAGATTACTTAAAAATCTATCACTAAATATTCAGTCCCATAAACCTTCCAGACATAAACTCCATATTCTACCCTATAACCATTCTTAAAAATAACTTCAGGACTGATTCTCCCACCTCCACTAACAAAACAACAACAAATTAAACCAGGGAAGAGAAAAATACACAATCTGGAAAATTATGGCTGAAGTCCAAGATGTCAAAGGTCATAATGGAGGACTGACATCAGCGAGACGGTGGGGTAGGAAGGTACAGTCCCTCTTTTTACTCACAGAAACACCAAGTTAATATATGGATCATAATGCCACTGCAAGAATGCTAGAGACTACCTCAATGTATTTGACAAGGTACAGTATATAGGCAAATATAAAAGCAAGAAAGGATTCCAGCAAAAAGGCTGGAACATTTTATGGTGTTTTGTATATCCATCTACACCCATATACAACCAGGAGGAAACTTCTCATTTGTGGACTCTTCTCTCATGACAGAGAAGTAAAATCTGTAAAATAAAAAATTCTCTAGAAGAATTCAAAGGCAAATTTGAACAGGCAAAAGCAAAACTCAGAAAACTTAAAAATAGGCCAATTAAAACTATGGAGTCTAGAGAAAAGAAAGAAAAAGACTGAAGAAAGCTGAACAAGCCTAAGGGACTTGTGGACGTCATCAAGTATACCAGTAGACACACTATGGGAGTCTTAGAAAGGAACAGAAAGATATTTCAAAAAGTAATAATGACTGAAAACTTTCCAAATTTGAGGAAAGACATAAATAAGAATATCCAAGAAGCTCAAGGGAATAAAAGAAATCCATACTGGGATACATTTTAATCTAACTTTCAAAAGCGAAAAATAAAAAAATAATTTTAAGAGCAGCAAGAGAAATGCAATTTTTCAAATACAAAGGATTCTCAATAAAACTATCTGCAGATTTCTCATAAGAAACGTTGGAGGCCAGAAAGCAGTTGGCTGATTCAGTCAAAGTGCTAAAAGAAAAAACAAGCAACCAACCCCCATCCCAAAAAAATTCCTATCAAAAAGGGTCCTATATTTGTAAAACCGTCTTTCAAAAGTGAGTAAGAAATTAAGACACTTCCAGATAAACAAGAGCTAAAGGTAATTGTTACCACTAGATCTGCCCTGGAAGAAATGCTAGAAAAAATAATTCTTGGAATCCAACTGTGAGGAGGTCCGAACTTCCACATGAAGAGGCCCACACAGAAAAGGACCAGGCAGGCATTTGGGTGTTTGTTCCACACTGATAAGAAATTAAAATCATATGCTTGAAAAGCTTTACACACACATGTATTTAAATATACACAGATGCTTTTCAACTTACAGTGGGATTATTTCCTGATAAACTCATTGTATGTTTAAAATATATCCCAAGAAACCTATCATAAGGTCAAATAATCATAAGTCAAACCAGGGTGAATTAAATACTGTCAAGATATTCAGTATATATTGTCATAATGGTTATACATATATATGATATACTTGAGTTTCAAAGCCACATAGTGACTCATTTATTTTACTTCTCCTTTTACTTTCTGAAAGACCTTCCTTATCTAATAATTCAAACTCAGTTTAAAAATAAATGAAGTCTGGGAATGGTTGTTCACACCTGTAATCCCAGCACTCTGAGAGGCCAAGACAGTCAGATCACGAGGTCAGGAGTTCAAGACCAGCCTGGCCAATATGGTGAAACCTCATCTCTACTAAAAGTACAGAAATAATTAGCCAGGCATAGTGGTGCATGCTTGTAATCCTAGCTACTCAAGAGACTGAGGCAGGAGAATCGCTTGAACATGGGAGGCGGAGGTTGCAGTGAGCAGAGGTTGCACTACTGCAATCCAGCCTGGGTGACGGAGTGAGTCTCTGTCTCAGTAAAGAAAAAAAGGAAAGAAAGAAAGAGAGGGAGAGAAGGGGGGAGAGAGAGAGAGAGAGAAAGAAAGAAGGAAAGAAAGAAGGAAAGAAAGAAAGAAAGAAAGAGAAAGAGAGAGAAAGAAAGGAAAGAAGGAAAGAAAGAAAAGAAAGAGAGAAAGAAAGAAGACAGAAAGAAGAAAGAAAGAAAGAAAGAAAGAAAGAAAGAAAGAAAGAAAGAAAGAAAGAAAGAAAGAAAGAAATGAGGGAGGGAGGGAGGGAAGAAAGAAAGGAAGGAAAGAAAGAGAGAAACAAGGGAGGGAGGGAAGGAAGGAAGAAAGAAAGACAGAGATGGGGGAAGGAAGGAAGGAAGGAAGGAAAGAAAGAAGAAAAAGAAAAAAGAAATGCAGAATCTTTTCTAAGAAGCATTATTTGGCACTTCCATCTCACCCCCTCCCAAACGGTAAGGTTGAGCTTTATACCTTTCCCTAGCGTTTCCACAGTATTTATTAGAATAATGCTTGCTGAGAGGATAGGTGGTGGTATGAGTTGTCTTCTTTCATTATTTTATCACCAAATCTTTCTATCACCTGTACATGCCTAGTCAACTAGGCATAGTCAGAAATAAAATTCTATCAAATTAGAAACTTTAAAAAGTTTATTGTTCATGCAAAAGAATAGTTTACGAGCCAGGATACCTCAAACCAAAAGTGGGCATGAAGCCTTCCTCACAGAAGCTACAGGACCGTTTATAAAGCATAAAGGAGGAAGTATATTGACCTTTATTATGATTGGCTGTTAATACATTAACATTTTTTTTTAGAGCAAGTAAGACTCCTTAAGCTGATTTGTCTATCACTTACTTGTTCAATTTCACTGAATCATGCCGACAGGGTCACAAAACTTACATTTTGTATTATTTTATAAATGGAAGTAGTGTTTCCAGAAATCAGAAAGACTTAAGTTTGGGCTATGTTGTTATAGGTGGTTGGCCTTGGCGTACATGTAAACTGTGGCCTTCATTTTTATTTTCCTTCACAGCATCCTTTAAATATTGTAATAACTAAACTTTCTTATTGTGTTAGCTACCTGAACTACAGACAAATGATCCTTGTAGTAAAATAAGAACAGGGGAGAGGTGATGAAGAAGGAATTGGAATATAAACGTAATACGCAAACTAACATATATTTAACCCTTGTAACAACCCTTATGAGTAAAGAAATTGGTGTCCCAAGAATTTACTGAAATAAATGAGATTTAAACTCAAGCATGAGAGTCTTCAACGTCCCAACTCTTACTATTGTACTATTGTGTCTTACATGCCCAACCCACACGATCTTGTAAAATATTAAATAAAATTATGTAAAATCAGAAAGTGTTCCACAGCTAATATATTATGGAAAGTTGATAGTGCATAAAAACAGTAAGTCTTGGTTTCTCTTATAGTATCAGGCTTATGCCAAATATTTTATAAAGTACTGCTACACAATGTGCAGTCTGGAAAACCATCATCATCATCTGGATGCTTTTTGGAAATGCAGCGTCTCCCTTGAGCTACTAAATCAAATATCTGTGATTAGAGCCTAGCAATCTAGTATCACATAGGTGACACTAATGTATTCTCAATTTGGAAACGAATACCTTACAGCATTTGGAAGATGGAAGCACCCACGTAAGAGTTCCTCTTTTCATAGTTACAGAGACTAAAGATAAGTACATTTGATCCTTTGAAGTTCTTATAATTAACAAGTGACAGAGCAAAAATTAAAATCAAGATATTTTGATTACCAGCTAAAGGCAATTCAGTGAGATTTCACTTGAAACATATGTCAAATTTGGGTTTTAAATAGCATAAAAATTTTGCTTCAAACAAAAGAATCAAAATTATAATACACATATAAACTCATCTAAATATGCTGAAATCACAACTGCTCTTGCAAGGGCATTTGCAGAAAATCGAATCTCACTCAGCAGGCTACCAAATCCAGCTGGAGTAGGGCAACAACCAGGGAGGTTCACAAAAGAAACATGCTAAGGATATATTGAGCCAGCATGAATTGATGAGGCATGATTATAGACTGTTGAGATATAATCATAGCATAAAGAACAGACCAGAGTATCAAAATCAGAAATATGAGCAAAGGCTTTGCAAACATCTGCTTTAACCCATCTCAAGATTACTATTCACATTTGCCCAGGGTAAAACAATCTGCTGGTCACACTTTATTAAACTTAGATGTCAATTTTGAAACCTGAGAGCAGAAAGAAATACACATCTGCATGTATATTCAAAAAATATAAATATCTGTAATAGATATAAATGCAAATGCATAGACATGTATGGCATTTTAGTATTCCTGATGCCATGAAATTTCGATTTTAACTTTGGAAAGTTTGGTGAAAAATTGGGTATCATTGTCTTCACTTGGAGATTGGCAGGTACCTTAGCCAATAAATTATCCTTAAAATGTCCAAGAGCAAATAAAACTTTTCCTTAGTCTTCATTAACCATTCTTACTTGAACAAGAACTTTTGTAAAACATCCAAAAAGTATATAGTCTGCCACTGGGGACAGACACACACCCTATTCTTCTTTTATCTCATTGTCCCTGCTGCCTGTTCTGTCTTTTGGAAGAGAAGCAGGACTCTATATCCTAAATACCACTAACAATCCTGTGAAAAAGAAATCACAGGCTGTTGAGATAGTGTATAAAAGTATTAAGTCTTGGCTACTCTTAAAAAAAAATCTGAAAAGAATGCACTTACCTTCCTACAAGGCAACAATTAACACTGACCTATTAGGGGTTGCCATTTTGCAAAGGCAAGGGTTCTTCTTTTCTAACTATCTGCCCACCTTAGTAAAATTCATTCTATTTTATAATCTGTTTGCCCTGTTCATTTCTGAGTTTATAATTTGCTGTGGGACTTATAGAGATAAGAGTTCACTTCAGATAACAAGTCATTGCCAATGATTTAGGTGGAAGTTTGCCCATAATTACTTTGCCGCTTCATGAATAAACTACCTTCTGATGATATTGATACCTCAGAATGCAAATACTGCATGTACTCATAGTATTCTTCTCCTGCATATCCACTAACATTATTTCTTATTTTAGATTGAAAATAGTAAAATAAAGAAACTATTGACAACTGTAGACTAAAGTAAAAATGTAAATTAAAAACTTTTTCCCTTATGTTTTAATACGATGATTTGAAAATCATTTCTCCTCTCCTCTTTGCAAATCTGATGTTCATTAATTAATATTGCAGGCAATGTTATTCCAATCATCTCCTTGTACATAAGGGAATCAGATTGGCATTTGCTTTTACTCTATTTAAACATCCATGAAGAACAATAGTAAAATGATAAATATGCTAAACGTATATTTGAATTGCAATTTAATACAATGCCTAGATTTTATATTTGGAGAGTATTCCTTTGGCAATAAAATAATTATTGTTTAAAAGAAATAGGCTGTGAAATAATACATACTATTCAGCTTTTCTCTCTACTGGTTTCTAAGAGCTGTCTTTGTTCGTCCCTCTGGGCATGAAAAGAAGATAAGCCACTCTGACTTTCTCCTTCTGCTCATTTGTTTCTTCTGGCTATGGCTGTTCCTGAAGGAAATAGAAAGTGTCAGGAAGCTGAGAAGGCAGCTTATATGTTATCTGGGCTGGTTTTTCTGTTCTCTGCCTGCTCAGTAAGGAACTGTGGGATAATTCCTTCTCTTCAGTACTGTTAGGGTTCTTTTGGATAAAGGGGAAGAAGATACATTCTTTAAAAGTTTCTATGTTGAGATCATTTTAGACTCATAGAAGGGTTGCAAAAATAATACTGAGAGTTGTTATATCTGTTTCAACCAGATTGCCATTGGCAACCTATGTAACCATGGAACATTTATCAAAACTAAGAAATTAACACTAATATAAACATGATATAATCATATTAGCAAAAACACAAAACATATTTTAATTTCATCAGTTTTTCTACTGTTGCCATTTTTATGATTTAGAATGTAAGCCAGGATCTCATACAGCAAGCATATTCCTACCATGCCTTCTTAGTTGCCACCAATCTAAGAGACTGCTTCGGTCTTTTCTTTAAAAAACTTGACACTTTTGAAACATAGTGACCAGTTACTTTTTGGAATGCTTTTCAGCTTGGATTTCTCTGATGTTTTCTCTTGATTAGACTGAAGTTAAGCATTGTTTGGTCTGGCATATTAGAGCTATGTGCCTTTCTCAGTGAATCTTATCAAGAGGATATATGATATTCCTGTGTCTTATTACTAGTGATAATAACTGTGACCACTTGGCACTTGCTAGGATTCTCCAATGGAAAGTTATTATTTTTCCCTTTGTAATTACTAAATATTAATTACTAAAAATATTAATATTTAATTAATAATACTCATATTTAATACCTCGAGTCTATACAAATGTCCTGTTTCCTCTTTAACTTTTTTTCACCAATTTCTACATTCAAAAGTGGATTGGTGATTTTTCAATTCTTGCTTTCCTTTCATCATTAATATATGAAATTCTTCCATAGGGAATATTTGTCTATCTCCCCCAATTATTGATTCATGTTGTTGTTTGTTGTATTACATAGTCCAATGAATTTTTATTTTATTTTGGGAAGTAAAACTTAATACCATTGTTGTAGTATAAAGTATTTCAACTTTGGCCATGGGGAGTTGTTTCAGGATAACTCCTGCCCCTGTTTGATATAACCTGTCCCTTTAAAAACCTACTTTTAAGCACACCCTTATGTTGAGGCAACATAAGTGCTTCAGGTTCATCTTGTATTTTTCCTGTCTTTCCTCTAGAATTGCCGTTTCTCCAAGAAGTCCATATTTCTTTTAAAGTATAATGGTATTTAGAAACCAAAATCTTGTCTGCAGATGATGGGCTCGTTGCTACTATGATGTCACGGCTCCTAGCATTTCTCAGTGGATAAAACAAGGGCATATATATATATATATATATATATCCATATAGCATATGTATCATAACATATATCAATGTTATATAAAATATATGTAATGTATAAATATTTCTACACATATACACTCTAACTTGTGCACTCATACATCTATATCAATCTATCTGCAAAAGGTTTATTTGATACTTCCCATTTCAATTCAGCATCACAGAACTCATTTTGGCCTTTCCTTTTTTTCTGATGTATAATGCTTATGTGCGCAGTGAGAATCACTTTCATAATCTACAATATTTTTACTTATTTGTTAAACCCTAGGAAACAAAGTAGCTTCAGAATTCCTAACCCATAGTCTTAGTGAAAACAAATTTACTAACTAATGTACGGTGGCTGCATATAGTTATTTTTGTCTTACACTATATAATATCCAGTCAAAACTCTGTTTTCTAAAGCCACTTAGCTCACTTCCTCTCTTTCCCACCAGTGGGAGAATTTTTAATAAAGATCCTGGAGAATTTCACAAGACTTAAAGCTAAGAATGCATCTAAACTACCACAGCAACTAGAACCAAGAACCTGAATAGTATAAAATATTACTTAACACCAGCTGTTTTCTTACATCACTTTTTCTTGTTTTAAGTAACTACTACATTGATTTCTTTTCCCCCTCTGTGGCATTCATTCTGTATGTAAACCATTTCTTTTCATTCATCTGTTCCTTCCACACATTAGGAAACAGGTCCATGTCGAGCCCTGGACTCTTACATATTAGGTCTTTATTCAGCTTCCTGTTCAAGTCATGGAGAAAGTAGCTGGTAAAACTGGTGCTAGCATATACACCATGGAATACTATGCAGCCATAAAAAACAATGAGTTCATGTCCTTTTTAGGGACATGGATGAATCTGGAAAACATCATTCTCAGCAAACTGACACAAGAACAGAAAATCAAACAGTGCATGTTCTCACTCACAGGCAGGTGTTGAACAATGAGAACACATGGAGACAGGGAGGGGAGCAACACACACTGGGGTCTGTTGGTGGGGGCCAGGGGAGAGATAGTTGGGGGATGGGGAGGTTGGGGAGGGATAACATGGGGAGAAATGTCAGATATAGGTGACGGGGGATGGAGGCAGCAAACCACATTGCCATGTATGTACCTATGCAACGATCCTGCATTATCTGTACATGTACCCCAGAACCTAAACTACAATAAAAAAAAAACTGGTGCTGGGTGGGTACTAACCTGGCATTCCCATTGGTGATCATCATAATTCATCTTTCCAGCATAATAATTATCTATTATATTTCACACAAAATTCTTCAAAATGTCCCCACTTACCTTATATTTAACATTTCTCAAAACTACACCAAAACCCTCAAAAACCACACCAAATCTACTCATCTCTCCCACATTTGGTAATCACCTATTTTTATGTTTAGTTCATGACTCCTTAACAGTGTCACAGACAGTATTCTCTGAATCCACATTCTCTTTATATAGTTACTGTTTCATCTATTTAGTCTCAGTCTTTTTTTGACTTAATTTTTCTCTATCTTGAAACATATGGTCTAAATCAAGGGTCAGGAAACTTCCTTTTCAGCAAGGCCAGTTAGTAAATATTTTAGGCTTGATGGTCATACAATCTCTATTACTATGCTCAACTGTACCACTGTAGCACAAAAGCAGCCATAGGATCACATAAATAAATGTGTTTTTATTCCAATAAAATTTATTACAGAAGCTGAATGGAATTTATATTTTATTATATTCATATGCTATGAAATATAAATTTTTTCTAACAATTAAATGGGAAAAGAATTTTTAGCTCATAGCTTGTACAAAAACAAGCAGTGGGCAGAATTAAGCCAAAGAGCTTTCATTTGACAATGTCTTGCCTAAATAATAAATTTAGACACTTTTAAAATACATGATACAGAAATGTGAAAGAAAAGCAGAATAACCATAGTAAAGAATTCCATTCAGGGAAAGAGATGCATCCGGCCTTAACTACTGACTCTAAATGTCCTATTTAGTAGCCTCTCATACAGGGATACTGAATATCAGAGGTGTATCCATATTAGCTTGTCTTTCTTAGCAGATTGTTCCCACTGGAAGGTTTTTTCTTATGAGAGTTAAATTGATTTTCCTACTTTTACCTAGGCATTTTCTACAAATTTTCAAGAAATATCTATCTCTAACATCTTTTATGTGCCAATAACATTTCTAAACATTTTATATATAAAGTGAACAAAATAGATAAAAATATCTATATTCATGAAGTGTGTCTTTTGGTTAGGAGTGAGTAGAGACAGATATCAAAGAACAAAAACAATTTAAAATTAAATTACATGTTATCTGCTGGGGTTAAGTGTTATGCAAAATAAATCAGAGTAAGTAAAAATGAGAGGAGAAATGAGATGGAAATGGCCCATTTTCAATCAGGTAGTCGGAGCAGATTTCACTGAGAAAGTGACATGAGAACAAATGATTTGTGGAAGTGAGGGAATTAAGCTTAGGAAAATCTGAGGACTGAAAATTTCCAGAAAAAATAAGAGCCATCACAAAAGTCCTAATGTCCCAAGACTAATGTGTCTGGGGCAGAATGAGGCAAGGCAAGAACAGCAGGAACGGATGACAGAGGGAAGAAACAGAATGTTCTAATATCATTCCATGGAGACAAATAGCTAAACAAGTACATGCTAGAATATTAAAAAAAAAAAAATGGGACGGAGAGAGAGAGAAAGAGAGAGAGAGAGAGAGAGAGAGAACTCTTACTCTTTAATAAAGACATGACCTCAATGATTTAGATGTTAAGGATGTTAAGGACATTTCATTAAAAAAAGTTTTGGGCTATCCATTTCTTGAATTTTACCTTCTCTCTTCTCTCTCCTTTCCTATAATTTATTTAGGACGTGTATAATCTAGAGACAGATGGAAACCTCAGTCTCATTGGGAAAAAGGGAAAAGGGAGGGAAAGAGGAAGAGGAAACAAAAGAAAAAAAGGAGGAAAGGAAAAATCAATAAAGGAACAAAAGAAAAGGGGAAAACTGTACTACTTAAAATATATATATATATATATATATATATATATATATATATATATATATATATAATAGCCTCAACTAACATCTAGTAAGCTCAAATACTCTCATTCCAACAGCTTATTAATATTAGAACTTTCTCTTTAAAATGAATATAGATCTTTCCATTTTTATCAAGTTTCAGTGCTATCTGGTTTGCAGCTGTATTTTGAATAGAACATTAAACAATCCTGATGGTATTAGAATATGAAGTTTTAATAAAGGTTTAAGAATATAATATTTTGAATGCAAAAATAGGAACACCTTTGAAAATCTATATGGGATTATTTCTAATTCCACAGAATCACTAGGACACTTGGATATTCCTTTGATTTTAGTATCCCCTAGCTCATATGTGATAATTTTGTCACCAAACAAGTAGGTTAATAGTGCATGTTGATTCATTTCTAGGTTAGGTGTTCTCAAGTAATTACAATTTCTATCTTTTCTGTTTAAACAGAAATGAAGTATTTCTAAATATTACACAATCTGAATTTTAATTGGCTATCTAGGGCAAAATGAGGTTTATCATCGTTTCACGGTCTTTTTGAATATGGAAACCATGAACCATTACTCTTTAATAAAAACATGACCTCAATGATTGTAGAAGTTAAGGGCATTTCATTAATAAAAGTTTTGGCAGTCTAATTCTTGTATTTTACCTCATCTCTTTTCCTGTAATCTATGTAGGATGTGTATGATCAAGGAACAGCTAGTAACCTCAGACTCTTTGGGTAAACAGTCATGTAAACACACATGCAAAAGAGAAAGCAACTTAGTATATCATGAAATACTTTTATTTATTACAATAAGCACTTTTATATTCACAAATTTTATTAAATTTTAAATTATTTTTGCTTTTTACATCCCATTTCTTCTTTCTGGATACATTTTTTTCTTCTTCCTGAAGTATTTAATGCTGCTATTATGAGGGCCCTGATTAGAAATATTTCTAAATTTTTGTATGTTTAAAATTATCTTAATTAGCCCTGTCTCTTGGTTAGGGGATACTGAGTTCATATTTCTTTTCCTCATCATTTGAAATACATGAATCTGTTGTCTTCTGGCTCCTTAACAACTGATAATAATTTTTAAACTAATAATAAATCTCAACCTCTCATATGTATCAGTTTTTCTCTACATACCAGAGATGGTTCTGAGGATTAAGTGAGATAGCATGTGCAAAATGCTTAGATGAGGAATACAAGGCACAGAAAGATGGAGTAACAAACAATTAGAACTTGTAGAACTTGGAAATGACTGAACAGATTCAAGTCCAGGGACCTCAACAACAAATATATTGTTCATATGAGTTGTATTGCCCTGTAGTTAACCTGCCTTTATAACCTAGTACTTTTAAAGGTTTCTTTTTTTAAAAAAATTTTCATTAGTATTTTATCTTTGTTTTACAGCATGTCTATGTCTAAATGTATTTATTTCTACTTTATCTTCTCAGCACATGCTGGGATTTTTAAATGTAAGACTCATGTTTCTCTTTGATGCCGCAAAACCCTTAGTAATCTGTTTGACTATTGCACTTTTCTCATTCTGCTTTATCTTTATATAGCAAATAACAGTTGTGAATCTGTGCTTCTTATTTTATCCTTTCTCTTTTTATTTTTGTTTTTTAGAAATTTTTCTTTATCCATCTTATCATCTCACCATTATATTTATTCATCGTATGTCTTAGAATATATACTTATTAATTTTTATTAATTCAATAATTTTCTCTCCAGCTATGTCATACTATTCTCCAGAAAATAGTTAGATTAGCCAATTTAATGTTCAGATTTTTGAATTTAAAAAATAGTTTTTATTCAACTTATGTAAAAAAGTACTTTTTTCACATTTAAGATTTCTTATTGCTTCTTTTCACATACATCTCTTTTTTACTTGTTTATTTATACCCTTTTATTGTTTTCTTTGGAAGCATTTTCTATTTTATGGAGAAATAATATATATATAAAATCAGATTGTTTTGTTGACTCTATTTCTTTGGAATTCTACTCTATTTATTTCCCTTTATGTTCCTGAGATTTCATCAGCATATTCATGTATTATAATTTCTGTTTAAGAGTTTATCTACTGTGGAAATGTTTACCCTTGAGCTTACCTAAATCCTGTTGCTTGGTTGTTTAACCTAGCATGCCTACAGGCTGCTATACATCTACAAAGAAAATGCTATTCCAATTTGATGCTTTTAATTTTTTTCTTTTTAAATCTTGGCTTCCCTGTGTTTTTTAATAATAATAATAATAATAATAAAACACTGAGAACACTGTGAAAAAGAATTACAGAATGATAATAGAGGATTATTAGCTTGCAGGGAGCCTATATAGTACTATAAATTGTTTCATTCTCCCTTCAAACACTTCCTCATTGAAATGCATGTTTACTCTGAAAGCACTTGAAAATCTAAAGCTTCTCTTATTTCTGGTGATGTTTTAAAGGTTCTTAAAGATATGTCAGATGAATACACCAAAAAATATCTCTCTGAATCTAAAGTACATTTCAGAATAATCCGTAAGAAATGGCATGGCAATATAAATTCTTTTCTACTTGTAAGTGTACCAGGATACAGAACCTAATAGAATATTTATAATATCTTTTAGATATTTACCATTTGTAGAGAATCTTCTTAAAATAATAAATTGATATTGAGTGTTGACGTCTACATAAAAAATATTATTACAAAATACTAATTTTGCTAATTGATATTTGCTAAATTCACAAAGTAAGAGAGCTGCTTCTAATCATTGCAGTTGAGCTACACATACTTTTTCAGGATCAATGACAGAACTCTAGATGTCATTATAATTTTCTGTGAAATCATAGTAGCAAACTTCTTTTTCTATATATTTAGAATTAAAAATATGAGAAATTAAAAACAAAGAAAGGAAGAAAAATTAAGGAAAGAAGGAAAAAAACATGCCTGTCACAGTAATAACATATGAATAATGTAATATGTTTCATTTCTTCTTTTTTATTCTCAAATTGAATCCAATAAAAATTCACTCTCATTACTTTTTTGTAAAGACAACTTCAAAACCAGCAAATAATTAAATTTCATAGAAACAATAAAAACCTATCATTGTTTTTAATTCTTCTTCATGATATATTTGGATTTAATAATATTATAACTTGTTTATTTTTCTTCAAATTTAAGTACAGTGTTAAATTTCATTAGCAATTCAGTGATTAATGTTTTCTATTATTACTATTATTTGTTTTACAGTTATACTTTATCAAATATCTTATACTCAGATTTTCAAATGCATTAAAATTAGTTTTCAATGTAATATTTTAATTTCATGGCATTTCTTTGTACTCTATCTTTTCTGTTCATTTTCAGTTAGGTGTGTCTCATCCTGCCTGAGGTAAATGTTTCCAGACTGGTGATCTATACATCGCTCTTCTGCAGAATGTCAATAAATATGTTGCCATGGATTTTTTCTCAAATAAACTTATAAATTTCTGTGTTAAAACCAATCATGCTTCTGTGTTAGAGAAGATTTTAGAACTCTTAATATAACAGACATTGTTAATCTTACGCATTTTGTAGGGCTTTAGCACATTCATTTAACATAGGACCTTTTATTTAAGAATAATTTGTATTCAACGACATTTTGGAATAAACTGATATAGGTCATTGTATTGATCAGAATAGTTTAGCTATGGTTCAGTAGGAACTCAGTCCAAAACTATAGGGTACACAAAAGTTGTTTGTATTTTTTTCACTTTGATACAACAGGAGAACTCTGCTTATGCATGGTTATTGCTGAGGGAGGCTTCCACTTCAACATACTGCAACATAGATTGCAATGTCAAGGAAAAACAGAGAAAGCTGGAGTTTTGAGAACTAGCAAATAAATGGGTGGTTCCAGAAATGATACATGCAACCTTTAGAATTAGATACATATGCTGGTTATGCCTAAATTTAACAGAAGGGGAAATTTCTCCTCAGCATTATCAGAAGTGGAAGAACGCTGGATATGGGTAAATGCTGGCAATGTTTAGTAGGTCTTCCAATGTTGTCCAAAGTATGTCAAATCTTTCTGGATAAAGAGAAGTTTAGGGACCATATTTTTGTAATACAATGTTAATAAATACAGTATTAATGATAAGTACATTATTGTGAGTTTGTGTCAAACATGTATTATGTGTTTTCTATGCATTTCTCTTTTAATTTTCACAATAAATTAAAAGAGCCAAACATGGTGGCTCATGACTGTAATTCCAGCAACTTGGGAGGCTGAGGCAGGAAGAGCACATGAGGTCAGTAATTCGAGATAAGCCTGGGCAATATAGCAAGACCCCATCTCTAAAAAAAAGTCCCTAAAAAAATTAAAAATAAGCAATTAAAATATCCTTATGGAATTAAAATAATATTTCCATTGTACATGAAGTTGAAGGATGACTGCATGCCCTTTCACAATCACACTAGTGTCTCACATGACTAGCTCAGAGTTCTCTAATTTTCTGAGGTTAGATACATTTTATTTTATTTACTATTGACTAAAGTGTTTTACAACCCTCTAAGCACAGATACTGAGTCATATAAAAATGATAGTACTGCAGATGCTTCATGTCCAATAGCAGTGCAAATAGACAGTGAGACAATGGAAATAGAGATTTAAGCATGCTAAAGATTTTACTCCAAAGTTTTCTTTAATTTTTTATTGCCCAATAGAGCATCAACCAGTTTATATGTGATTTATACATTTTATTCCACTTCTGTGAAAAGAAAAATTTACTTTTTCTCAGAGTTTTAAAGGTAATCTTACTATCCTGTTGGTTAATATTTTGCTATGACTTCATTCTCTCATTCGTTTTTTTTTTTTGTGGAGATGGTGTCGTTTTTTTTTTTCACCCAGGCTGGAGTGCAGTGGTGTGATTCCACTCACTGCAACCTCCAACTCCCAGGGTCAAGCGATTTTCTTGCCACAGCCTCCAGAGTATCTGGGATTACAGGCTTATGCCACCATACATGACTAATTTTTGTATTTTTAATAAAGACAGGATTTTGTCATGTTGGTCAGTCTTGTCTCAAACTTCTGACCTCAGGTGATCCACCTGCCTCGACGTCCCAAAGTGCTAGGATTACAGGCGTGAGCCACCGTGCCCAGTCGAATTTATTCTATATTTCTATGAGAATTATCCTTCTAACTTTTTGAAAAGGGGTCTTCAAAATTTAAATGCCCTGATTAGCCTAGACTAAAAGGAAAAGGTATAAAATTGCTAACATTATAAGATAAAGATTCTAGAACTATTCTTGACCATGAATACTTCTGTGAACTACACATTGGAAGGAGTAGTGCCTTCATAAAGAAAGACAAGACAGAGATGATAGAAAACACACAGAGATGGCAGAAAACGAGAGGTGGATAGAGCTGAGAATGGTGGCTCACACCTGTAACCCCAGCAACTTGGGAGGTTTAGGTGGGAGGATTGCATGAGACCAGTGGTTAAAGATGGGCCTCAGTAATGTAGCTATACCGTATCTCTAAAAAATTGTTGTGTTTTTTTTTTAATTTAGCCAGGCACACACCTGGAAATCTGATAGCTTGAACCCAGGAACTCAAGGCTGAAGTGAGCTATGATCATGCCTTTAAATAAACACTGCAGTCTACCCTGGGTGATAGACTGAGATCCCCATCTCAAAAATTATAGATAAAGAGTCTTGACAGTTTTCAAATAACTGATTCTTTTTTGAAATAATTCAAAATAATTGAATTATTACAAATATTGAATAGTTTTCAAATAATTGATCTCTTTTCTGAAATTCAGATCCAATCTTTGACTTTCACTAGACAGCCTAGAATCATTATTATAAATTAAGCATTTCTTAAACTAAATTAAATAATTTTGTTATTTGGTTACTTATTTGTAATGCAGCCCAAAAAACAAAAAAATTAAGTATTTCAACTATAATACATACCAAAATATGTAGATAGGTGAGTGTAAGTGCCATGGATCTAAATAAGAATTCCACATAGTAGGTTGGCAAACACCAGCTATTTTGTTCTTTCCTATTGTTGTCTCTAGAGCACATGCTAGAGACCCACAGGAACTGGAGGCTTAAAATGAGTGGTATAGACATTAGTTTACCAACTCATAAATAACAAGTATCTGAAATATGGAAGCCCTTCTCTAGGGGCTTGGCAAATATCAATGAACGAAACTGACAAAAATCTCTCTCCTCACAAGAAGCTTATATGTTGGTAAGGCATTGCTCTTAGTAGATCTTGCTCTCTTTGCTGTGGATTGCTTTGCCTTCCCTCAGATATATGTGTGAGAGTGTTAGATTACCATGACCTGGAAAGACATTCAGAAAATGGGAGTAAGTGGATGTGACAGTTAGTTTTAGGCATTGACTTTGAGTGGATTGAGAGATACTTAGTAAACTGGTAAAGTATTATTTGGGAGTATGTTTGTGAGGGTGTTTCTGGAGGAGAGTGAAATGTGAGTTGATGAACTGAGAGGGAAAGATTGCCTTCAATATGGGTGGGCACCTTCCAACCAGCTGGTAACCCAGATGGAACAGAAAGGCAGAGAAAAGGTGAATGTGTTCTCTCCTGAAGCAGGAATACTCTTTTATTCCTGCCCTTGGACACCAGAATTACAGGTTCTTCAGCCAACAGGATACAAAACTTGCACCAGCATCTCTCCAGCCCCTATTAGGGTTGTCAGGTCTTTAGCCTTGAACTGAGTTACACCACTGGCTTCCCTGGTTCTGATACCTTTGGTCTTGGACTGAGCCATGCTACTGGCTTCTTTTGATCTTCAGCTTGCAGGTGGCCTATCATGGGACTTCTCAGCCTCCATAAGTATGTGAGCCAATTCCCTTAAATCCTCTCTCATATATCAATCTTTATGTAGATCATATTGGTTCTGTCTCTCTGGAGAACCCTGACTAATACAAAAGATGTTCTAAGTCTTCTAACCCAGTACTATTGCTGGGAATCCTTACCAAGAAGCAAATGAAAATACATCTAATGAGAAAGATTGAGTCCCAGGATTAGTAGGGAGAAACAGAACCAAAATAATGGAATCAAATTAAGCAGCAAGATTTTATAAGATTCATTGATTTCAGCTACCAGCAAATGGAATTCCTTCAAATAAAATTGCTAATCAGCAAAGTTTTAGGATTAAAAAGTTTAAAGCTAATTGAGGCAATTTATATTATTTTTGAATGATTGCTATTCTATGGAAGCATCCTGAATTTTCTGAAAGCTTTAATTAAAATATGGACATGATTCGTATCTTTAGGAGCTTATAATTAAGCTATGTAAAGTTGTGAGGAAATAAATGACGGTACAGAGGAGAAGAGAAAACAAAAGCTCAGAGAGATGAGCAAAGTCATAGATACTGCAACTGCCAAAAGGCCCAGATTTGCCCTAAGACTGAATCTATACACTTGACATTCAGAGTAAAACGAAATCCCACTTTGATGAGATCATTTTATCATCAGTTTATGCCTTTCCTTGTTTCGTAGCTAGGTAGTAATAGTAATATGTTAATAATCTACTTTCAAAGCAAACTTTGAAATAAGGAATTGTAAAATACAACTTTATTCATGCATCATTACCTTTTTATTTAGCAGATTAAAAAAAATCTGTGTCTATTCTTTCTGCTATGACTATATTAGCAAGACAGTCAATGCCTTAGTATCCTATGGAATGGATAAGCAAATCCAAGGATAACCAAAAGGAGAAAATATATAATAAAATAGGAAGATCTAATTACAGAATCTCAGATTGTAGATCTTAAATATATATGCACCCAGTACAATAGAAGCCAGATTCATAAAGCAAGTTCTTAGAGATCTACAAAGAGACTTAGACTTCTAAACAATAACAGTGAGAGACTTTAACACCCCACTGTCAATATTGGACAGACCAATGAGACAGAAATTTAACAAGGATATTCAGGACTTGAACTCAGCTCTGGACCGAAGAGACCTAATAGATATCTGTAGAACTCTCCACCACAAACCAACAGAATATACATTATTTTCAGCACCACATAGCGCTTATTCTAAAATTGACCACACATAATTGGAAGTAACACACTTCTCAGTAAATGTAAAAAACAAAACAAAACAAAACAAAAACAAAAACAAAAAAACGTAAATCATAACAAATAGCTTCTCAGACCACAGTGCCATCAGATTAGAACTTCAAAACTAAGAAACTCATTCAGGCAAAACTACATAGAAACTGAGCAACCTGCACCTGAATGACTACTGGGTAAACAATGAAATTAAGGCAGAAATAAATAAGTTATTTGAAACCAATGAGAACAAAGACACAAAAGTACCAGAATCCATGGGATACCACTAAAGCAGTGCTGAGAGGGAAATTTACAGCACAAATGCCCACATAAGAAAGTGGGAAAGATCTCAAATCAACACCCTAATGTCACAATTAAAAGAACTAGAAAAGTTAGGGCAAACAAATTCAAAAGCTAGCAGAAGACAAGAAATAACTAAGTTCAGAGCTGAACTGAAAAAGATAGAGACACAAAAAACTCTTCAAAAAAATCAATGAATCCAGGAGCTGGATTTTTGAAAAGATTAACAAAATAGATAGACCACTAGCCAGATAAATAAAGAAAAGGAAGAACAATCAAATAGCCATAATAAAAAATAATAAAGGGGATATCACCACTGACCCAAAGAAATACAAACTACCATCAGAGAATATTATAAACACCTCTACTCAAACAAACTAGAAAAACTAGAAGAAATGAATAAATTCCTGGACACATACACCTCCCAAGACCAAACCAAGAAGTCAAATCCCAGAACAGACCAATAACAAGTTCTGAAATTTAAGCAGTTATTAATAGTCTACCAGACAAGAAAAGCCTAGAACCAGATGGTTTCATAGCAGAATTCTACCAGAGGTACAAAGAGGAGATGGTACCATTTCTTCTGAAACTATTCCCAACAATAGAAAAAGAGGGAATTCTCCCTAACTCATTTTATGAGGCCAGCATCATCCTCATTTCAAAACCTGGCACAGACACAACAAACAAAATTTTAAGCCAAAATTACTTAAAATTTTGATGAACATGGATGTGAAAATCCTCAATATAATACTGGCAAACCAGGATCCAGCAGCACATCAAAAAGTTTATCCACCACTATTAGCGGTTATATTAAGTCAAGTTTTACCTAGCTTCAGGAATATGACTCCTAATTTTGACTAAAGTCAAATTTTAAAGGAATAAAATATATTCTAAAATAATATTTGTGGAAAATTGAAGTTATTGACATAAGTAACATGCCATGCTAAAATTTCTTTTAAGAAAGGGCAGATTAAGTAAAAGGTTTAACAGGATAGGAATCAAATAAGAGGACAGAAATCAGATAATTGGATAGAGAGGTATTATTCTCCTACAAGATGAGACCATCAGTTCAAGAGGAAGGCAGAGGGAATTCAAATCCTATACAGACTGACACCCATGGTCAACAATGTTCACTCTATAATGATAGAGAGTAACATGTATAGATATATTTCTAGAAGACAGCCATTTTCCACAACACCAATTTTTCCAAGTTATAGATTTGGAGGTTTATCTGGCTTAATTAGAGGGATACCAGAAGATAGCAGTCATCACAGGAAAGGTCAATAGACTGCAGACAAGTAGATAAGCAAGTCAGGGTATCTAGAGAAAATATGCCTCAGAATCAGGTTGCAAATCAATTATGAATTTTTAACATTTTTATTTGATAAATAATAATTGTATATTTTATAGGATAAATTATAATTCTTGATATATGTATACACTGTACATAGAGTAAATCAAGTTATTTATCATATCCATCTCCTCATCTACTTATCAGTTTTTGATGTGGTACTCTTTTAGCAACTTTAAAACTTACATTATTAACTATGGTTGGCATGTTGTACAATAGATCAAAATATATCCCCCATCTATTTTTAGTATATGTGCTGCCAAAGTGAGCACTCCCCATCTAACTGAAACTTCCAACCCATTGGCCAACATCTCCCCTTTCCCCATTGCCCCAACCTCTAACCACCGATGTACTCTCTACTCTATGAATTATACTTTTTTAGATTCCACATATAAATGGGATCATGCAGTATTTGTCTTTCTGTGCCTCATTTATTTTGCTTATTTACAGGATACTGGAAACCAGTACTCATGCAGAAAACAATTCCTAGAACATAGCATGCACTTCATAAAGTTGTTATGTTACTGAATACATGAATGCTCATACCATCATTTACCTTTGAAACAGGTGAGTAATACCCTACACTCTATCTTCCTTTGTGTACACATTGCTTCAATACCTGCAATATTTGAAATATTCTAATAGGATCCTTTGAAGTTACAAAGTAAATTGGACACAACCCTGCCCTCAAAGACTAGAGAGTTTAGTGAGCTATGACAAGTATATCAGCCTCTAATTTAGAGGCACAATAAATGCAAATAACTGCTAGGTATAAAATTCAAAGCAGAAAGAAGTCACTTATGGTCAGAAGAGTGAGAGCTCCAACCTGACCATGGGCAAGAGAGCAACTGAGATAGATAGACAAATGTGTGCTGACACCCATGGGAAACAATAGGGAGCTGGGGTTGTGCCAGAGCATAAGGGATAGTAACAATTAGTAGAGTGATGAGAAAGATTTTAGAAGTTAGAGTAGGGTTCCTGGAAGGTCTTGGAAGTTATCTTAAATTTTCATTTTAATTATATGAATAATCTAAAGGCCTGTGAGCTGTGGACTCAGAATCCAAGTGACTTTATAATGCTTGGTCTGGCAGCCATCTGTGGAATAAATCAAAATGGGAGAAACTGGATGCACACAAATGAATTTGATACCTATTGCAAAGGTCCAGATTAATAATTTTTTCTACTATTACTTCTTATGAGTTTCAATGAGAGAAGATGTAATTTAACATAAAATGGTACCCTGGTTCATATAAATTGGATATTTTATAGCAAACTTTAAAAAATCAAATATTTAGTGTTTTAGGAATGTCAAAAGCTATAATAAAAATTCAATACAGTATTAGATCTATTTTACATTATAGCAAACTCGCAACTACTGTCAACTAAATGCTTCGAAAGTTCTTTAAGGAACATTATAAAAGAGTTTTTAATGGGAAAAAAGGAAGGTCAGTTTCACAGCCAGAGAGGTCTTCACCAAATGATAGGAGAAATTTACAGTTCACTGCCTTTCCTAAAGTGTATTCTCTGCTTCTATTTCTTACTTGAGTTTGGGACAGATAACAGTGGCAGGTGGAGGTAGCAAAGGTCAAATTGCTGTGAAGGTGACAAACAAAATTATTATTGAGAAAAAAAGAAATGATAGAAAAGTCATGAGAAATATCTCCAGGGACAGAAATCTTAAAATAAACTATTTGCAGCTGTACTACACAAAAACTGGATTTCTGTTCTCATAATTTTGCAATCAGTTCTTGATTATCTACTCTAATTGGGGAAGTGGTGGCACATTAATCTCTAATTCATTTGTATGACATGATTGACTCAAGGACACTTGATAATATTCATAGCCTATTGAGATTCTCAGAGGACCATGTTCTAATGATCTAATACCAGTTTTCCAGTACCGATTTTTAGTACTCTGAGAGGGTCCTTGAGAAAACTGTGAAAAGGAGTGAATAACACAGACAAACAAATATTCCATTTTAATTCTTTACCTATAGAAAATAGGACATGAATGTCAACATTGACTAAAATATCATTTCACAGGGCTGACCTGAAATGTCCTACCTAGGCAAAGTTGGGGATTTAATTTTCTAATGGAAACAGGTGCTCTTCTAAAAATATACACAAAATCTAACTCAATTTACCATATGATGAATTATAGGATAAATATGCCAATTTACAATCTAAGTTCAAATACCTACACGTTTTACCATTTCCCGTATTTAGATGAGTTATATTTACAGAAAGTAATCCATAAACAGTAATGAGGTCTCTTTCATTTTACATAGATATGCATGTGTATGTTATTCACAAGTCAGTTTGCAATTCTGATGAAAGTTGTGTATCCTAATTTGAGATAACAATATGTCAATAAGTTGCCCAATAATATTTGTCTAATAATTTGCATACAGTTTGAAAGACTTCAAAATAACCTAAAATCCTCACCAAACAGTGAGACTTTGTCCCAGGCCTTTGGCCTTCAGTTGCAGCCAATGCTGCCCAATTGTTAGAGAGGCTTGTGTTAGGAGAGCAAATTTTATCTAAACTTGTCTATCTTCCAGTATGAATGACTGAGAAATGAAAATAATTTTGATCATATTCATAATTAGAAAACAATACTGACATCAACACCTGAGGATTTTATTAAACTTCTTTGTTTAAAATAAGCCTTTTGTTAAAAATAAGTAGGTAAGGAGGGATCCAAGATGGCCGATTAGCAACAGCTCAGGAATGTAGCTCCCAGTGAAAGCGCAGAGAACGAGTGGACGCCGCACTTTCCTATGAATTTTTGTTGCCCACAGACTGGGAGATTCCCAGCAGAGGAGCCACATGGGTCACCAACGTGACTCTTTTGGCCAGTGCGGCTGTTTTGCTGGTGCCCCAGCACGGCGCTTCTCAGTGCAGAGTATACGGGACGGTCGGGCTCAGCTGGTCCCATCCCCACAAGGAGAACAGCAATTGGAAGCGCTGAGGACTGAGAGATTCACAGCAAGCACAGCAAACCCGGGAAGGTCCGGCTCTGTGGGGAATGGGCATCCGCCAAAGGAAAACTAAGAAACAGAAAAACTTCATCACTGGGCAGAGAGAGATCCAAGATGGCCACATAGCAGCAGCTCAGGATTGTAGCTCCCAGTGAAAGCACAGAGAGCAAGTGGATGCTGCAATTGCAGACAAATTTTTGATGCCCACAAACTGGGAGATTCCCGGCAAAGGAGCCACACAGGTTGCCAGCGTGACTCTTTTGGCTGGCACGGCTGTTTTGCCGGCGGAGTATACGGACCTGGGTGCCCCGTCAGGCTCCGCTGATCCCATCCCCACAAGGAGAACAGCAATCAGAAGCGCTGAGGACTGAGAGCAAGTACAGCTGAACCTGGGAAGGCTCAGCTCTGTAGGGAAGGGGCGTCTGCCTAAGGAAAACTAAGAGACAGAAAAAACTTCATCACCAACTAGCCAGACGTCCACTCAGAGACGCAATCTGAAAGTCGGCAATAACAAAGACGACAGGTGGATAAATCTACAAAAATGGGAAGAAACCAGTGCAAAAAGGCTGAGAACACCCGAAATCAGAATGCCTCTCCTCCTACGGGGATCACAGCTCCTCATCAGCAAGAGAACAAGGCCTGATGGAGGATGAGTGTGATGAACTCACAGAATCAGGCTTCAGAAGGTGGATAATAAGAAACTTCTGTGA
>CAUYQU010093829.1:0-23394 GCA_963574635.1 Cheracebus regulus | reverse complement strand
CATCATCCCCTCCATCATCATCATCCCCTCCATCATCACCATCCCCTCCATCATCATCATCCCTCCATCATCATCATCCCTCCATCATCATCATCCCTTCCATCATCATCATCCCTCCATCATCATCATCCCTTGCATCATCATCCCCTCCATCATCGTCATCCCCTCCATCATTGTCATCACCATCACCATCTTCATAATTATCATCCTTATCATCATCAGCATCACTCGTGTATTGTCATCATCTCCAGTAACCTCATCATCAACAACCTCCATCACCCTCACAATAAAATAAGCTTTCTTGCAGCAGAGATCTTTATCTCTTTTGTGTTCCCTGCCTTATCCCTAGAGCCCTGCAGAAACTGGGCACTCAATTGAGTTTGTTAGATGACTCCTCATCAGTAGATTCACTAGGATGTTTTAATCTTTATTTAAGCACAAATGGCTGAGATGTTGACACTCATCAGGCATGCTCTAACAGAGATGCGACTGATTTGTACTTACCCGAGGGACCAGGTTGAGAAGCTGGAGTCTCAGATGTTCCCAGGTCTACTGTGGAGGTCCCAGGAGCTGAGAAGGGGGCCTCATTAGTGAAAGCATCAAACCCTCTCCTGGCAGAAATGCCAGGAGATCGGAGTATATATGGACCTTGCTGCGTGTGGGTGAGCTGGGTCTCTGTCTGAAGAAACTTGGGCCAGAAGGGAAAGAGAGTAACTTGTGCTGTCCCAGCTCCTTTGCTCATAGAGGACACAGGGGCAGGTGAGAAGGGGTCAGCTCTTGCCCTGCATGGTGTAGGAACAGGAGCACTGGAACATCAGTGGAATACTCACTGCTGGTATTGGGCATGGAGCTCCGATGGGTGAAACCTGTGTAGAGAGGGAGGGAGGAGAGTGGGTAAGGATTAAGGGAGTGGTGGGGAACTATATAGGGGTCAGGGTACTCTGGTGCAATGGAAGGAATTTCCTAGAACATGAGTCATTGAAGGTTCTCTATCATGAACTCAGTCCAAGATGAAAAAGAAACCATGAAGTTCCAACCTCAGCCATCACACACAGACAACATGGCCGAGTATTCAATAGTCAGGCAGGGAGTGTGACCTCAAGGCAGAGAGTAGAGGCTGCTCAGCAAGGAGGAAGAGACTCCAGCCACACCAAAGTGACTCACCATTGACATAGAGACTGTTCCTGTCCAGGGTGTAGGGGCCCAGCTCAGTGATGCTCTGGGTCAGCTGGCTCAGCTCCCAGTACAGCCGCTCTCTGTCCAGCCCAGGGTTTTTAGGGTCAGAGTGGTGGGTGCAGATGGCATCCACTCCAGTGGCTGCACCATTCTTCTCGGGCCTGGGGAAGGCAAGATTGGGGAACGACAATACATGGATTGCCAAGGGAGGGGTCCTGAGATCCCAGGAAGCAAGACAGGAAGGGTCCAGAAGAAATGAGAAGCCTGATACAGAAGGGAGAAGCCACGCTTCCATTCTCTGAGTACACTTACTCTCACTCAGCCAGCCTGCGACTATGAGCAGAATCATGGATGCAAAGATTTTTAAAAATTGCAAAGTGGAAACTGCATTCTTGTAGCATGGGATCAGGAGAACTCATACTTGAGACAAGTGAAGAGCTGGGACTGGGGATGAAAGCAAGCGGATGAGGCATGCTTTTCTTGGGAGAAATTTTGGGAAGAGAATTTAACAACTGGTGGAAAGGCAGGTAGGGGAAAGGAGGGAATTCAGAGGGATGACCAAGGTAGAAGCCCAGTCCTGCTGATGGGCTCTGTAGAATCTCTCAGATGAGGGGAGAGGTGGTAGGATCAGGAAGCATGTTGGTCTTGGAGCCACTGCCCCCTAGATTCCACCTGTGCTGTGGACATGTCCAGGGAGTGCAGAAAGGAAGCAGGTCAAACTTCTAAGAGCAGTCAAACTGGCTGTTCTTAGTTCTCACCTGAGCAAGGTCAGTCTGCAGCCAGAGTACAGAGGGCCAACACTGGTGTTCTTGATCAAGGGCCTGAGCTGTGGAGGGGGGAGGGGAGGTGAGTGGGAGGACTGAAGTCATAGGGGTATGGTAGAAGGGAGGCGGGGATGGATGGCAACAGTTGGTGGGGCTGGCATCAGTGGTTGGGGAGGCATGCATATCTGGGGGCAAGATGAGGTAGGTGAGATCTTCCATGCCTTCCCACTGTCCATAGGTGAGGTGGACAGTACTAAACAAGGCGAGTGGGGTAGAATGAGGTAGGTGGGGCTCTTACCAGACCCTGAAGGACTCTCTCTGTGATGTTAAACTTTCTAGAGCCAGGGTGATGCATGTTCTCCTCATACTGCAGGTTAGTGATGGTGAAGTTAATTGTGAATAGCACCAGGAGAGGGCTGGCAGCTATAGTGAAGGTGGAAAATAAATACTGTGTTCAAAAGTGGACTAACATTGAAGAATTTGTGATAGAATTATTTCTAAACATATGTAACAGGATTTAAAGTGATAAAAGGTTTTCATACCTCCCTTGACTATAATGACAGATAGTTTTCATAGTGCATGCTAAATAATAGTAGCTAGATGCTGAGCACAGCTCCTGGTGCATATTCAGTGTTGCATATCGCTAGACATTATCTACTACCTTTGTCAACACCATGATCATCAGCAACATCAGCAACACTGTGACCATCACCATCATTATTGTCATCACCACCAGCATCAGCACCAAAACCATGACCATCATAATCCCTATCATCCCCACCCCATCATCATCATCACACCACCACCACAACCGTCATCATCCATATAATCACCACTAGCACATGGTGTTGATTATAACACCACCATCCTATCATTCTTACCATCAAAACCACCATTAACACCACCACCACCACCACCACCACCATCATCATCATCACAATAATATAACCTTCCTGAGGGCAGAGATGTTTAATTTCTGTGTGTTCCCTGCCTTATCCCTAGGGTCCTGAAGAAGCCAGATGCTCAATAAAATTTGTTAGTTGACTTCTCATTACTAGATTCACTAGGACTTTTTATCTTTATTTGAGTGAAAATGACAGAGATGTTGACACTCCTCAGGCATGCTGTAATAGAGATGCCACTGAATGGTGCTCACCTGTGGGTCCAGGCAGGGAGGCTGGAGTTCTAGAGGTTCCCAGGGGCACTGTGGAGGTCTCAGGAGCTGAGGAGAAGGTTTGCTGTATTAGTGAAAGTAGCAAACACTCTTATGGCAGAAACACCAGCAGGTAGGAGTATTTACGGGCCTTGCTGCATGTGGGGCTTGAGCAGGATCTCCATCTGGAGCTGGGCCAGAGGGAAAAGGGAATAACTTGTGCTCTCTCCTCTCCTCCCCTCATGAAGAGGATATAGGGGCACAGAAGGAGAGGTAAGCACCTGCCCTGTATGGCCTAGGATCAGGAGTACTTGAATGTCAGTTAATACTCACTTCTGGTGGTCATCATGGAACTCCAATGGGTGAAACCTGCATTGAGATGAAGGGAGAAGAGTGGGTAAGTGTTAAGGGAATGGTGGAGTACCCTGGTGCAATGGAAGGAGTTTCCCAGAACACAGGCCACTGAAGAGTCTCTGTCAGCACCCTCAGATTTAGAAAGCAGGTCCTGAGGGTAAACTTAGTTTGAGATGAAGAAACCATGAAGTTTTGATCTTATCCACAACATGGCTGAGCCTTCAGCAGCCAGGCAGGGAGTGTGACCTCAGGCCAGAGAGTAGAGGCTGCCCAGCAAGGAGGAAGAGACTCCAGCCACATCCAAGTTGCTCACCATTGACGTAGAGACTGCTCTTGTCCAGGGTGTAGGGACCCAGCTCAGTGATGCTCTGGGTCAGCAGGCTCAGCTCCCAGTACAGCCGCTCTCTGTCCAGCTCAGGTCTTTTGGGGTCAGGACGATGGGTGCAGACAGCATCCACTCTGGTAGCTGCCCCATCCTTCTCAGGCCTGGGGAGGGCAGATGAAGCGAATAACAATTTAAAAATTGCCTCATGAGGAGTTCTGAGACTTCTTGGAGCCAGATGGGAAGGAGCCAGAGAGAATGAGAAGCATGGGAAAGAGGTAAGAAGTCACATTTAGATTCTCTGAATGTCCTGGCTGCCAGCCAGCCCAGGACTGTGAGCCATGTCACAGATGCAAGAACTTTCATAAAATTGCAAGGTGAAGCCTGCATTCTCATGGCATGGAGGCAAGAAAAAAGCTCACGTTTGCCAGCTACCAGTATCCCATCCCTGACTACATAACATACCTCCTTTCACCTATAAACCCCAGCTCAAATCAAAATGATGCCTGTGACTATATGTGGTACTCAGACATGAGGCGGATGAAGAGCTGGAATTGGGGATGAAAGCAAATGGATGAGGTATGTTTCACCTAAGACAAATCCTGAGCACAGAATTTAACAACTGGAGGAAAGGGAGGTGGGTGGAAGGGAGGGAATTCAGAGGGAGGCCCAAGGTTGAAGCCCAGTTCTGCTGATGGTCTCTGCAGAATCTCTCACTTGACTGGGAGTGGTGCTGACGGTATCAGGAGACAGATTAGTTTTGAGGCCACTGCCTCCTGAATTCCAGCTGTTGTGAGAACATTCACAAGGATGGCAAGAAAAAAAAAACAGTTCAAACTCTTTGTGACTGGGAACAACTGGGGCAGCCAGGCTGCCTCTTATAAGGTCTCACCTGAGTAGGGCCAGTCTGCAGCCAGAGTACAGAGAGCCGACACTGGTGTTCTTGAACAAGGGCCTGAGCTGTGGAAAAGGGAGAGAGAGGTGACTAGGACGGCTGGGGGCATAATGGTGGGGCACAAGTGTGGCAGGTGCAGCTGGCACCAGTGGGCAGGGCTTGTGTCTCTGGGGGAGGTGGATGAGATTTTCTTCCATGGTCTGAACCAGGTAAGGTGGGCAGGCAGAGTAAGGAGGGCAGGGCTCTCACCAGACTCTGAAGGACCCTCTCTGTGGTGTTGAACTTCCTGGAGCCAGGGTGATACATGTCTTCCTCATACTGCAGGTTAGTGATGGTAAAATTGAGGGTAAATGGCAGCAGTAGGGGGCCAGTGGCTGTAGTAAAAGGTGGGAAACAAACACTATTGTGTTTGTATTTTTAATCGGTTGCATATGATTAAAAATAAGTCTACTGCAAACTCTTCAAGGTTCTCCACTTTTGCAATAGATTTGAAGAGTTTGCAATAGATTTATTTTTAATCATATGCAACAGAATTTAAACGAATGACAAAATCAAAGTTTTCTGTGCCCTTCTTTTTAGAGATTATTTTTAAGGCATATTAAATAATAGTGGTTAGATTCTGAGCCCAGCTTTCGGTGCATATTCAGTGTTGAAAAATATCAGATAATACCTGTTTACCTCTATAATCACCATTATCTTCATCACCATCATCATCACCACCATCACCGCCATGATAATCCCCATCAACACTACCACAGACATCATCATCACCATTGTCATATCATCATTACCAACATAATCACCATCACTGTCATCTGAATAATCATCATGATCATTGTCATCATAATCACCATTGCCATCACTATTGTCATCCTCAGTAACACCACCATCACCAGTGTCATAATCTGCATGAACACCACCACAAACATCATCACTACAATCACATCATCATTACCATCATAACCAGCAACACGACTATCATCATCCAAACAACGATCATCGTCTTTACCATCATCATCACCATTGCTATCATCATCACCACAACCAACACAACCATCATCATCATAATTGTTATCATTATTGCCAACATACCCATAATTATTGCCAATTGTAATCCCCACCCCCACCACCATCATCCCACCATCACCACCACCATTATTCTTCCCATGGTTACCACTACCATAACCATCATCATCACAACCATCACATTACCCTTATCATCATCACCACCCCCCCATCATCATCATCACAATAATATAAGCTCACTGAGGGCAGTGCTTTTTCTCTTTTTTTGTTCCCTGATATATATCCAGGTCCTGATCCAGAGGCAGTGCTCAATGAAGTTGGTTGGTTGACTTATCATTACTAGATTTACTGTGAATTTCCATCTTCATTTGAGTGAATAATGGCAGAGATGTTTACACTTATCAACCATGCTTTAACAGAGGTGCCATTGAGGTACTTACCTGTGGGAACAGGGAGGAATGATGGAGTCCCGGAGGTTTCCAGCTGTACTGTGAAGGTCCCAGGAGCTGAGGAGAAGCCCTCATTAGTGAAAGGAGCAAGCTCTCTCATGGAAGTAATAGCAGCAGGAGGGACTATTCATGGGGACTTTTGCATGTGGGGATTCAGCTGGGACTCTGGCTAGCTGAGGTAGTGAGGAAGGGAATAATTTGTGCCCTCTATGTTCCTTCCCTTAGGAAAAGGACATAAGGGCTTATGAATAGGGGATAGCTCCTGCGAAATTTGGCATAGGATTGGGACCACTGAAACATCAGTAGAATACTCACTGCTGGTGGTGGGCACAGAGCTCCGATGGGTGAATCCTGCATAGAGAGGAAGGGAGGAGAGTCGATAAGAGTCAAGGGAGAGGTGGGGGATCAAACAAAAGTCAAGGTCACCCAGGTGGAATGATAGGAGTTTCATGAAACAAGGGCCTTTGAAGTTTCTCTGTCAGGATCTACGTATAAGGGAAGAAGGTACTAAGGATGAAATGAGTTCAAGATAAAGAAGAAATCATGACATTCTGACATCAATCACCACATACAGACATGTCCTAGCCTTCAATGTCCAGGTAGGGCATGTGACCTCAAGCCAGAGAGTAGAGGCTACCCAGCCAGGAGAAAAAGACTCTCATCACATCACAGCTGTTCACCATTGACATAGAGACTGTTCCTGTCCAGGGTGTAGGGGCCCAGCTCAGTGACGCTGTGGGTCAGCTGGCTCAGCTCCCAGTACAGCTGCTCTCTGTCCAGCCCGGGGCTTTTGGGGTCAGGGCGATAATGGCAGACGGTGTCTACTCTGGTGGCTGTTCCGTCCTTCTCAGACCTGGGGACAGGCAGTGAGGAGAATGGCAATAAATGAATTGCTTAAGGAGAAGTTCTGAGATGGCAGAGTGAAGGACAAGAAGGACAGAGGAAATAAAAAGTCTAATACAGAGGTGAGGAGCAACAGTTAGGTTCTCTGAGCGCACTGGCTGGCCTGGGATGGCAAGCATAATTATGGACATAATTGTTTTCCTAAAATGTCAGGGTGGATCCTGCATTCTCACAGCAGGGAAAGAGGAGAGCTCAGACTTGAGATAGGTGAAGAGCTGGAACTGGGTATGAAAGCAAGTGATTGAGGCACGTTCATCTTGAGAGAAATCCTGGTTACAGAATTTAACACCTAAAGTCAAGGGAGGTGGAGGGAAAACTGGGAATTTGAAGGGATGGCCACAGTATAAGTCCAGTCTTGCTGATGGACTCTGGAATCTCTCAGTTCGTTTGGAAGTAGGGGTGTGGGCATGGCTAATACCAGGAGACAGGTTAGTCCTGGAGCCACTGTTTCCTGAATTCCATCATTGGTAAGAATAACCACAAAGGGGACAGGAAAAAAGAAGTCCAAACTCATTGAGACTAGGAACAATTGGGGCAGCCAGGCTGGAAATTCTAAGATCTCACCTGAGCAAGGTCAGTCTGCAGCCAGAGTACAGAGGGCCGACACTGGTGCTCTTGAACAAGGGCTTGAACTGTGGGGGAGGCAGAGGGAGGTGAGTGGTAGGGCAGGCCAGAAATGAGACAGGTGTGGCTGGCTGCAGTTGGTAGAGCTGACATCAGTAGGCTGGGTAGGGCTTTTATCTCTGGGGGTTGGGGGAGGTGGGTGGGATCTTCCATGGCCATATAGGTGACATATAGGTGATATAGGTAAGGTGGGTAGGGCAGAGTGAGATAGTTGAGGCTCTCACCAGACCCTGCAGAACCCTCTCCATGGTGTTGAACTTCCTGGAGCCAGGGTGACCCATGTTCTCCTCATACTGTAGGTTAGTGATGGTGAAGTTGAGTGTGAATGGCACCAGGAGAGGGCTGGCGGCTATAGTGAAGGTGCGAAATAACACTTTGTTTAAAAGTAGAGCTTGCAATAGATTTATTTCTAAACATATACAACAAGATTTAAAGTGGGTGATAAAACATAAGGTTTTCATGCCTCCTTTGCCTATTATGATAGATGTTTTTGATAGAGCACATTAAAAAATAGTAGTTAGATGCTAAGCATAGGTCGTGGTGTTCCATAGTGCCAGATCCCATCTACTGCCATTGTTAACACCACTTTCATTTTCAACATCACTGTGATTGTCCCCATTAGTATTACTACTGTCATCACCACCATCAGCACCAACCCCACCACCACCACCATCATCATCATCACCACCATAACCATGATCATCCCAATCATCACCTCCATCACCGTTATCATCATCACCATCATCACTGTCAATATCGCCATGATTGTCACCATCAGTAGTGTTACTGTCATCATCACCACCATTATCCTCATCATCCCCATCACCATCTTCATTATCATGAGTGTCAACATCACCACATTTCTGTCAATCACCACCACAATTATTACTATCCTCACATAACTATTACCATCATAACCACCACCCCCAGCATTGTCATCATCCTCATCACTGTCATCATAATTATCATCACCACTGCCATCAACTTTATCATGATCATGATCATTATCACCACCACCATCACCATCGTCATCACCATCACCTACATCACCATCATCACAAGAATATAAGCTATCTTAAGCAGAGATTGCTATCTATTTCTATGTTCTCTGCTTTATCTCCAGGGTCTGGCACACAGTAGGAGCGCAATAAAGCTTGTGGGTGAACTCCTCATCGCTAGATTTACTATGACTTTTATCTTTATTTAAGTGCATAACAGCAGAAATGTTTACACTCATCAGGGATGCTCTAATGGAGGTGCCATTGGCTGATAGTTAGTCACCTGTAGGTTCAGGGAGGGAAGATGGGATCCCAGAGGTTCCCAGGTGCACTGTGGAGGTCCCAGGATCTAAGGAGAAGTCCTCATCAGTGAAAGCAGCAAGGCTTCTCATGGCAGAAATGCCAGTAGGTAGGACTATTATGAGGCTTACTGCAGGAGGGTCTTGAACTGTGTTTCTTTTTGGGCATAAGGGAGAGGGAATCACTTGTGCCCTCCCAGCACTTTCTCTCATGAAGAAGACATAAGAGTTTATAGGGAGGGTTCAGCTCCTGCCCTGCTTGGAGTAGAATTGGAGGTACTGGAGCAACAGATGAATACTCACTGATGGTGGTTGGTATGGAGCTCCAATGAGTGAAACCTGAAGAGAGAGGGAAGGAGGATAGTGGGTAAGGGTTAAGGAGAGGTGGGGGACCAAACAGGAATTAGGGCTACCCTGGTGGAATAGGAGTTTCATGGAACAGGAGCCATTAGAGGTTCTCTATCAGCACATTCACTTCAGAGACCAGGGTCTGGAGAATGAACTCAGACCAAGATACAGAAAAAAATAATGAAGTTCTGACGTCAATCATCACATGGCAGAAGCTTCAACATCCAGTCAGGAAGTATGACCTCAAGCCAGAGAGGAAGGGCTGCCCAGCAAGGAGGAAAAGACTCAACCACATCAAAGATACTCACCGTTGACATAGAGACTGTCTCTGTCCAGGGTGTAGGGGCCCAGCTCAGTGATGTCGTGGGTCAACCGGCTCAGCTCCCAGTACAGCTGTTCTCTATCCAGTCCAGGGCTTTGGGGGTTTGGGTGGTAGGTACATATAGTGTCCACTCCAGTGGCTGCCTTGTCCTTCTCTGGCCTGGGGAGGTTAGGTGCAGGGGTGGGAGATGACAATGAAAGAATTGCCCAGGAATGGGTCCTGAGATTCCTGAGGGAATGACAGGGAGGGTACAGAGGAAATGAGAAGCCTGGGAGATAGGTGAGAAACCATAATTAATTTCTCTAAATGCACTGACTCCCAGCCAGCCTTGGACTGGGAGCAGAGTCATGGACACAAGAATATTTATGAAATTACAAGGCGAAACCTGCAGTTTGACAGCATGAAGACAGGAGAGCTCAGATTTTAGACAAGTGAAGAGCTAGGGTCAGAGAAAAAAGCAAGTGGAAAAGTCACCTTTCTCTCGAGGGAAATCTTGGGAACAGAATTTTAAAACTTAAGGAAAGGGATATAGGTAATGGACATTATTGAGAAGGATGTGTGGAGTAGGAAACCAGTCTTGATGATGGGCTCTGCAGAATCTGTCACTTGAGTGGGGAAGTGCTAGGATCAAGATACTCATTCTTTCTGAAATCACTTTCTGAGGACACTCACAGATAGGGCAAGAAGGATGCTGAAAAAACTCCTGGGGCCTGGGAACACTTGGGTAAACCCTGATGAGTTACTCTAGGGTCTCACCTGAGCAAGGTCAGTCTGCAGTTGGAGTACAGAGGGCCAATACTGGTATTCTTGAACAAGGGCCTCAGCTGTGGAGGGAGAAGAAGAGGGAGGTGACTGGAAGGGCTGATGAGGAGGAGCAGGGCAGAAATGAGGCAGGTGGGGCTGACACCAGTGGGTAGGGCTGGTGTCTCTGGGTTGAAGGTGATTCATGTGGGATCTCTGTCTATATCCCTGGCATGGGTGATGCATGAGAATCTGGTAAGGTGGGCCAGGTAGAGTTAGATGGGTTGGACTCTCACCAGACCCTGTAGGACCCTCTCTGTGGTGTTGAACTTCCTGGAGCCAGGACGTCGCATGTCCTCCTCATACTGCAAGTTGGTGATGGTGAAGTTGAGGGTGAATGGCACCAGGAGAGGTCCAGGCACTGGAGTCGGGGCGAGAAACAAATACCATGTTCAGAAGTTATGGGTTTGCAATAGAATTATTTTTAAATATACACAGCATTAAGTGGATGGACAAAATGAAGATTTTTCGATGCCTCCCTTGCCTATAATGATAGAATTTAACAATAACATACTATATCACATCAGTTGGATGCTGAGCCTAGCTTTCAGTGTATGTTCATTGCTCAATAATGTCATATGTTATCTCTTACCTCTGTTACCGCCATCATAATCACCATCATTGTCACCTACAGCGTCATTATTGTCATTCATCACCACCACCACCACCGTGATAATCCCTGTCATCACCACCAGCACAACCATCACCATCATCATCACCATCATCACTGCCACCACCACCACCATGATAATCTCCATCGTCACCACCAGCACCATCATCATCATCGTCACCCACACCATCACTGTTGTCACCATCACTGCCATGACCACCACCATGATAATCTCCAACATGACCACCAGTACTATCATTTATCACACTCAACACGTCATCATCATCATAACCCCCACCATTGCCATCATCCTCTCCACCTTCATTATCATCATCGCTACCCTAAGCATCACCATCATCATCAAAACCACCACCACTATCATCATCACCGCCTGACAGTCATCATCACAAGAATACAAGCTCTCTGATGGCAGAGACTTTTATCTGTTTTGTATACCTGCCGTATCCCCAGGGCCTGGCACAGAGGAGGTGCTTAATAACGTTTGTGGGTGGACTCATCATCACTAGGTTTACTATGATTTTTACCTTTACTTGAGTAAATAATGGCAGAAATGTTTCTGTTAATCAGTTATGCTCTAACAGAGGTGCCTTTGACTGGTATTTACCTGTGGGTCTAGGTAGAGAGGATGGAGTTCTAGAGGTTCCCAAATGCACTGTGGAGGTTCCAGGAGCTGAGGAAAAGACCTCATCAGTGAAAGCAGCAAGTGCTCTCCTGGCAGAAATGCCAGCAGGGAAGACTATTTATGGGCTTTGATGCATGTGGAGTTGGAGCTGAGGCTCTCCTTGCGGCACAAGGTAAAGGGAATAACTTGTGCCCACCCAGCTTTTTTGCTCATGAAGAGAATATAAGGGCATATAAAGTGGGTTCAGTTCCTGCCCTGCTTAATGCAGGATTGGGGGCACTGGAATATCAGTTGAATACTCACTGCTGGTGATGGGTATAGAGTTCCAATGGGTGAAACCTGCAGAAAGACAGAGAGGAAGAACAGTGAGTAAGAGTCAAAGGAGAGGTGGGTGACCAAATAAGGGTCAGGGTACCCTGATGCAATGGAAGGAGTTTCATGGAACAAAGGCCATTGGAGATTCTCTATCGCCATCCTCACATCAGGTAAGAAGGCCCTGAAGACACAGTCAGTGCAAGATGAAGAAGAAACGGAAGTTTAGATGTAAGCAATCACAAAAAGACAACACGGCCATGCCTAAAACAGGCAGGAAGTTTGACCTCAAGCCAGAGAGTAGAGACTGCTCATCAAGAAGGAAAAGCCACATCACAGCCACTCACCATTGACAAAGAGACTGTCCCTGTCCAGGAGGTAGGGGCCCAGCTCAGTGATGCTGTGGGTCAGTTTGCTCAGCTCCCAGTACAGCTGCTCTCTGTCCAGTCCACGGTTTTTGGGGTCAAGGTGGTAAGTGCAGATGGCATCCACGCTGGTGGCTGCCCCATGTTTCTCAGGCCTGAGGAGGATAGGTGAGGAGAGTAACAATAAATGGATTGCCTAGGAAGGGGTCCTGAGATTCCTGAGGGAAGGATGGGCAGGAGCCAGAGGAAATGGTACAGAAGTGAGAAGCTACACATAGACTCTGTAAGTGTACCACCTCCCAGCCAGCTTGGATCTGTGAGCAGAGTCGTGGACACAAAAATATCTATAACATTATAAAGCAGATCCTCCATTCTTGAGACGTGGGGACAGGAGAGCTCAGACTTGAGACAGGTGAAGAGCTAGAATTGGGGATCAAAGCAAGTGGATGAGGCATGTTTGTGTTTGAGAGAAATGCTGGTTGTAGAGCTTATTACCTGCAGGAAAGGGGCATGGTGGGAAAGGAGGGAATTTAGAGGGATGACCCAGGTAGGGGCCCTATCCTGCTGATGAGCTGAGCAGCATCACAGTTGAGTGGAGAGATGTTACTATCAGGAGACACCTTGGCACTGGAGCCACTGCCTCCTGGATTCCACCTGTGCTGAGGGGACCACCAGGGAGGGCAGGAAGGAGGGTGTCCAAGCTTCTTGGGACTGGCGACAATTGGGGACAATAGGCTGGCTCCTCTAAGGTCTCACCTGAGTGAGGTCAGTCTGCAGCCAGAGTACAGAGGGCCGACACTGGTGCTCTTGAACAAGGGCTTCAGCTGCGGAGGAGGGAGAGGGGGTGAGTGGGAGAGTTGAAGTGTAGGGGCAGGGCAGACATAAGGTAGGAGGGGCTGGCATCAGTAGGTGGGGCTTGCATGTCTGGGACCCACGGGCGGTGGGTGAGAACTTCCATGGCCCTGGCAAAGGTAATGTAGGTAGGACTGGCGAAATGGTAGGGCTCTCACCAGACCCTGCAGGACTCTCTCCGTGGTGTTGAACTTCCTGGAACCAGGGTGACGCATGTCTTCTTCATACTGCAGATTGGTGATGGTGAAGTTGAGGGTGAATGGCACCAGGAGAGGGCCAGGGGCTGCAGTGGGATTGGTAAGTAAACACCATGCTCAAAAGTAGGAAAAATATGATATTGCAATAGACTTATTTTTAAACATATGTAGCATTTAAAGTGAATGACAAAATAAACGTTCTCTATATCTCTCTTGCCTGTATTGATAGAATTTTGTAAAAAGCACACAATAGTAGGTAAATACTAAGCATAGCTGTTGGTGAATATTCAGTGCTCAATATTGCCAAAAATGATCTATTCTCTTTGTTCGTACTATCACCATCATCACCATCATCCTCATCACCACCATTATGCTTGTCCTTCTCATTACCACCCCTATCATCAGCACCAGCATTATCATCACCATCACCACTGTCATCTTCTTTATTATCACTACCACCCACTTAACATCACCATCACAGAAATATAAGCTCTCTGAAGGCAGAGATTTTATATCTTTTCTGTTCTCTGCTATATCCTTGGGCACTAAAGTTTGTGAGTTGACTCGCCATCACTAGATTGACCATGACTTTCCATCTTTATTTGAGTCAATAATGGCAGAGATGTTGGAATGCTCAGGCATGGTCTAACAGAGGTGCCATTGACTGGTGCTCACCTGTGTGGCCAGGGAGGGAAGCTGGAGTTCCAGAGGTTCCCAGGTGCACTGCAGAGGTCCCAGGAACTGAGAAGAAACCCTCATTACTGAAAGCAGCAAACCCTCTCATGGTGGAAATGCCAGCAAGTAAAACTATCATGGGCCCTGCTGCATTTGGGGTTTGAGCTGAGCCTCTCCATGGAGCTGGGGCATAAGGGAAAGGGAATAACCTGTGCCCTTCAAGCATTTTCCCTCATGAAGAGGACATAAGGGCTTAAGAGGTAAGGTCAGCTCCTGCCTTGCTTGGTGTAGGATTGGGAGCACTGAAACATCAGTAAAAATACTCACTGCTGGTGGTTGGCACAGAGCTCTGATGGGTGAAGCCTGCAGAGAGAGGGAGGGAGGAGAGTGGGTGAGGGTTGAAGAGAGGTTGGACCAAATAGTGGTCAGGGTTACCCTAGTGTAATGAGGAAAGTTTCATGAAGCCTGGTCATTGAGATTCTTCACCAGCACCCTCACAAGGGGGAAGAAGGCCTTGAGGGTGAAATCCATGTGAGATGAAGATGAAACCATGAAGTTGAAACCTCAATCATCATATGTAGAGCACATCATTAAACCTTCAATGGCCAGACAGGTCACGTGACCTCAGGACAGAGAGTAGAGTCTGTGCAGCTAGGAGCAAGAGCCTCTCATCACATCATGGCTGCTCACCATTGACATAGAGACTGCCTCTGTCCAGGGTGTAGGGACCCAGCTCTGTGGTGCTCTTGGTCAGCTGGCTCAGCTCCCAGTACAGCCGCTCTTTGTCCAGTCCAGGGCCAGTGGGATCAAGGCGGTGGGTACAGATGGCATCCACTCTAGTGGCTGCCCCATCCATTTCAGGTCTGGGGAGGGCAAGAGTGGGAAATAGCAATAAATGGATTGCCTAGGGAAAGGTCCTGAGCTTACTAGACGAAGGACAGGAAGGGGCCAGAGGAATTGAGAAGCCTGGAACAGAAGTAAGAGGAGCCACACTTCGATCCTCTGAGTGCTTCGACTCCCTGCCAGCCTGCGACTGTGAGCAGAGTCATGGATGCAAGGGTGTTTAGGAAATTGCACGGTGGAATCTGCATTCTCACAGCATGGGGAAAGAAGAGCTCAGTCCTGAGACAGGACAGGAATTAGGGCTGAAAGCAAGTGGATGAGGTATGTTTGTTTGGAGAGAAATTCTGGGGAGTTTAACTGGAGGAAAGGGAGGTGGAGGGAATTTACAGGGGTGGTGAGGGTAAGGGCTCAATCCTGCTGATGGACTCTGCAGAATTTGTCAGTTGATGGGGGAGGTGGTAGAATCAGGAGACAAGTTGGTTCTGGAGCCAGTGTCTCCTGAATTCCATCTGTGCTGAGGCCATCCCTTGGTAGGGCAGGAAGGAAGCTGACCAAACTCCTTGGGCCTGGGAACAATTGGGGAAGTCAGACTGGCTCTTCTAAGGTCTCACCTGAGCAAGGTCAGTCTGCAACCAGAGTACAGAGGGCCAACACTGGTGTTCTTAAACAAGGGCTTGAGCTGTGGAAGAAGGGGAGGGAGGTGAGTGGGTGGGTGAGGTGTAGGGATGGGGCAGATGCAGACATGAGGTAGGAGGGGCTGGCATCATTAGGCAGGGCTCGCATCTCTGGGGCCAAGGAGTGGTGGGTGAAATCTTCCATGGCCCAGGCATGGGTGATACAAGTGGGACTAATAAGGCAGTGGAGCTCTTACCAGGCCCTGCAGCACCCTATCCGTGGTGTTGAACTTCCTGGAGCCAGGGTGTTGCATGTTTTCCTCATAATGCAGGTTGGTGATGGTAAAGTTGAGAGTGAATGGTATCAGGAGAGGGCCAGGTGCTGTAAAGGGGTTGGGAAATAAACACTGTGTTCCAAAGTAGAGAAATAGATAACAGTTTGCAATAGACTGATTATTAAACATATGAAACAGCATTCAATGTGAATGAAAAATAAAAGATTTTCATGCCTCTCTTGACTACAATGATAGAAATTTTTCATAAAGAAGCATATTATATCATTGTAATTACATGGTGAACGTACCTCTTGGTGCAGATTCAGTGCTCATAATGTCAGATGTTATTTTTTACCTCTGTTATTGCCGCCTTCATTGTCAACATAACCATAGCTGTCGCCATGGCTATCATCACTTTCATCACTATCAACATCAGCATCCTCATCACCATCACTACCATAGTGATCATAACCAGCATCATCACTGCCACCATAGTCATATTATCATTACCAGGATAACCACCACCGCAATTATCATCATCATCAACATCATCATTATCATCATCATCATCATCATCATTGTCAACATCACAATCATCATTGGCCATCACCATCGCCATCATCGCCACCACCACAATCATCTCAAACATCACCACTATCACCACAATCATCCCTAAATCACCACCATCACATCATCATTACTGTTATAACCAGCACCACCATTTCACCATCATCTTCATCACCTTCTCCATCATCATCGTCACTATCACCACCACCATTATCATCACCGCCACCCTTATCATTCTCATGATCACAAGAACATAAGCTCTCTGAAGGAAGATACTTTTGTCTCTTTTGTATTCACTGCCATATTCCATAGACCTGGCACAGAGTAGGTAGGTACTCAATAAAGTGTGTTGGCTGCATCAGCAAAACTATGATTTTTCATCTTAATTCACATTAAAATGACAAAGTTGTAGACACTCACCATTGATGATGCTTACCTGTGTGGCTGGGGAGGGAGGATGGAGTCCCAGAGGTTGCTAGGTGCACTGTGGAGGTTCCAGGAGCTGAGAAGAAGCTCTCATCAGTGAAAGCAGCAAGTACCCTCATGGCAGAAATGCCAGCAGGGAAGACTATTATGGAACTTGATGCATATGGGGCTTGACCTAGATCCGTCTGTGGCTGGGGCAGAAGAGAGGATGAATAACTCTGCCTTCCCAGCTCCTTCTCTTAAGAAGAGGAGTTATGGATTTATAAGGAGGAAGGTCAGCTCCTGCTCTGCTTTGTGTAGGATCAGGGGCACGAGATTACCAGTTGAATACTCACTACTGGTGGTGGCCACAGAGCTCCGATGGGTGAAACCTGCAGAGAGAGGGGGAGTAACCTGGGTAAGGTTAAGGTAGAGGTGGATAACCAATTAGGGGTCAGGCTACCTTGGTGAAACGGAAGAGGGGCTGTTGGAGGTTTTCTATCAGGACCCTCACATCAGGGAAGAAAGACCTGATGGTAAACCCAGTCTCCCACATAAAGAAGAAACTATGAAGTTCTGATGTCGACTATCAAATATAGACAACATGGTCAAGCCTTCAATGGCCAAGCAGTGAGTGTGACCTCAAGCCAGAGAGTAAAGTTTGTCCACCGGAGAGGAAGAGCCTCCAACCACATCACAGCTGCTCACCATTGACATAGAGACTGTCCCTGTCCAGGGCATAGGGGCCCAGCTCAGTGATGCTGTGGGTTAGCTGGCTCAGTTCCCAGTACAGCTGCTCTCTGTCCAGCCCAGGGCTTTTGGGGTCAGCATGGTAGAAGCAGGTAGCATCCACTTCAGTGGCTGCCCCATCCTTCTCAGGCCTGGGGAAAGGAGGTGCGGGGGACAATGAAACGATTACCTAGAACAGGTCATGAGATTGCTGATGGAAGGACAGCAAAGGACAAGAGAAAATCGGAAACCTGGGAAAGAGGCAAGAAGGCACATACTTAGATTCTCTGAGTGCACAGACTACGAGTTTGCTTGGGACTGAGCAGTCACGGATACAACAATTCTCAGGCTGGGCTCGGTGGCTCACACCTATAATCTCAGCACTTTGGGAGGCTGAGGTGGGCGGATCACCTGAGGTTAGGAATTCAAGACCAGCATGGTCAACATGGTGAAACCCCATCTCTACTGAAAATACAAAAATTAGCCGGTAGCGGTGGCATGTGCCTGTAATCCCAACTACTTGAGAGGCTGACACAGGAGAATCACTGGAACCTGGGAGGTAGAGGCTGCAGTGAACCGAGATCATGCCACTGCACTCCAGCCTGGGTGACAGAGCAAGACTCTATCTCCCCCACCCAAAAAAAATTAATAAATAAAACAATTCTGATAAAAGTGTAAGGGTGAAACTTGCATTCTCATGGCATAGGAAAAAAGAGCCCAGACTTGAGACCAGTGAAGACCTTGAAATGGGGATGAAAGCATGTGGATGAGGCATGATGGTCTTGAGAGAAATCCTGGGGACAGAATTTAACACCTAAAGGAAAGGGACAGGCAGCGAAAAGAGGGAATTCAGAGGGATGATCAGTGTAGGAGCTCAATCCTGATGATGGATCATGCAGATTCTGTTGAGGTGGGATGTGGGGGTGTTACTATCAGACGATACATTGGTCCTGAAGCCAGTGACTCCTTAATCCCTCTGTTGGTGAGGATATGCCTAGGAAGTGTATAAAGGAAGTGGTGCAAAGTCTTTTGGAGTGAGAACAACTGGGGCAGCCAGGCTGGCTATTCTAGCCTCACCTAAGAGATTTCAGTCTGCAGCCAGAGTACAGAGGGCCGACACTGGTGTTCTTGAACATGGGACCAAGCTGTGGAGGAGGGAGAGAGAGGTGAGAAAGAGGGCTAAGGTCCCTGTGGGTGGGGGGGGCAGAATTGAGGTGGGTGAGGCAGGCACCAGGCACCAGTGGGCATGGCTGGCCTCAGTGGGTGAGGCTTGCATCTCTGGGACGAGGGCAAGGTGGATGTGATCTTCTTCCATCACCCTGGCATGGATGTTGTACAAGGAGCTGGGCATCTGGGGCAGGGCAGAGTGAAGAGGGCAGGGAACTAACCAGACCCTGCAGGACTCTCTCCGTGGTGTTGAACTTCCTGGAGCCAGGGCGATGCATGTCCTCCTCATATCGCAGGTTGGTGATGGTGAAGCTGAGAGTGAATGGCACCAGGAGAGGAACAGCTTCTGTAGTGGGAGTGGGAAATAAATGCTATGTTCAAAGCAGAGAAAATAGGAGTTTGCAATAGACTTACCTTTAAACAAAACATAGGCAACATTTAAATTTAATGACTAAATAGTATTTACCATGCGTCCCTTGCCTATAATGACAGAATTTATTTTTTAAAGGATATTTTATAATAGTAGTTAGATGCTGAGAATTGCTCTTGGTGCATATTCAGTGCTTAATATTGTCTGATGTTATCTGTTATTTTTATTATTGCCATCATCTTTGTTGCTGTCATTGTCACCATCACCATTATCATCACCACCACAATCCCAAGCATGAACACCACAAATATCATCAGCAGCACACTCAACACATCACCATTATCATCATAACCCCATGACCATCACTGGCATCATCCTCATCACCATCATTGTCGTTGTCGTCAACATCACCAGTCTCATCATCACCATCATAAACAGCACCCCCCAAAAAATAAAAATTAAAAAAAAACAGCACCCACCACCATCATCACCATGTGAACACAAGCTCACTGAAGGCACAGATGTTTCTATTGGTTTTGTTTTCCTTGCTGCATCCTTTGGGTCTGGCACAAAGTAGGTGGCCGATAATTTTTTTTAGTCCTCCCACTACCACTAGATTTACTATGATTTTCTATCTTTATTTGAATGAAAAGGGCAGAGTTGTTTATATTCATCATGCATGCTCTAATAGAGATGCCATTGACTGCTACTTACCTGTGGGGCTGGGAAGGGATGATGGAGTCCCTAGGGTTCCAAGGTCCACTGTGGAAGTCCAAGGAGCTGAGGAAAAGTCCTCATTAGTGAAAGCAGAAAGCACTCTCATGACAGAAATGGCACAAGGGGAGACAATTTGTGGGGTCTGCTGCCTGTGTGGCTAGAGATGGATCGGTCTTTGGAGCTGGGGCAGAGTGGAGCTTGAGTAACTTCTGCCCTCCTATCTCTTTTGCTGAAGAAGAGGACCTATGGGTTTATGAGGGGAGCCAGATTCTGCTCCGCTTGGTGTAGGATCAGGGGCATGTGGACATGCGTTGAATACTCACTGCTGGTGGTGGACATGGAGCTCCAATGGGTGAAACCTGAATAGAGAAGGAGGGAGGAGAGTGTGTAGCAGTTAAAGAGACATTGACGATTAAATAGGGGTCAAGTCGACCCTGGTGCAATAGAATGAATTTCATGGTGCAGGGACCATTGACGATTTCCTGTCAGCATCCTCACGTCGGGAAAGAACACCCTGAAGAACACAGTCCATGATGATAAGGAAACCATGAAGTCCACACCTGAATCATCTCGTGTAGAGCACATGACAGAATTGTCAATTGCCAGGCAGGGATTATGACCTCTACTTAGAGATTAGAGGCTGCCCAGCAAGGAGGAAGAGACTTCAACCACATCACAGCTGCTCACCATTGACATAGAGACTGTTCCTGTCCAGGGTGTAGGGGCCCAGCTCTTTGATACCATTGGTCATCTGGCTCAGCTCCCAGTACAGATGCTCTCTGTCCAGTCCAGGGCTTTGAGGGTTAAGGCGGTGGGTGCAGATGGCATCCACTCCAGTGGCTGCCCCATCCTTCTCAGACCTGGGGAAGGTAAGTGGGGAGAATGACAATGAAAAGATTACCTAGGACAGTCTTGAGACTGCCGAGGGAAGAACAGCAAGGGACTAGAGGAAATGAGAAACCTGGGAAAGAGGTGGGAAGCCACACTTAGATTCTCTGAGTACATGGACTACTGGCTTGCTTGGGACTGTGAGCAGAGTCATGGATACATCAGTTTTTATAAAAGTGCAAGGTGAAACCCGCATTCTCATGGCATGGGTACAGGAGAGGCCAGATTTAAGACCAGTGAAGAGCTGGAAATGGGGAAGAAAGCACATGGATGAGGCATGATTGTCTTGAAAGAAATCCTGGGTACAGAATTTAAGACCTAAAGGAAAGGGAGGGGCAGGGAAAGGAGGGAATTCAGAGGGATGACCAGAGTAGGGGCTCAATCCTGATGATGGACCATGCAGATTCTCTCTGTTGAGGTGGGGTGTTGGGGGGTTACTATCAGGAGACAGACTGTTCCCAAATCCATTGACTCCCAAATCCCACCTTTGGTGAGGCTACGCCTAGGAAGCGTGCAAGGAAGCAGTGCAAAGTCTTTTGGAGTGAGAACAGGTGGGACAGCCAGGCTGGCTATTCTAGTCTCACCTGAGAGAAGTCAGTCTGCAGCCAGAGTACAGAGGGCCGACACTGGAGTTCTTGAACAAAGGACCAAGCTGTGGAGGAGGGAGAGGTGAGTAGGAGGGCTAAGGTCTTTGTGTGAGGGCAGAAATAAGGTGGGTGGGGGTGGGGCCAAGTGGGCGTGGCTGGCCTCAGTGGGCGTGGCTGGCCTCGGTGGGCGTGGCTGGCCTCAGTGGGTGTGGCTGGCCTCAGTGGGTGAGGCTTGCATTTCTTGGGGAGAGGGTGAGGTGAGTACATTCTTCTTCCATTGCCCTGGCATGGGTGTTGTAGGAGGGACTGAGTATCTGGGTTGGGGCAGAGTGAGGAGGGTAGGGTACTAACCAGACCCTGCAGGACCCTTTCTGTGGTGTTGAACTTTCTGGATCCAGGGCGATCCATGTCCTCCTCATACTGCAGATTGGTGATGGTGAAGTTGAGGGTGAATGGCACCAGTAGAGGAACAGCTGCTATAGTGGGAGTGAGAAATAAATACTATGTTCAAAGTGGAGAAAATAGGAGTTTGCAATAGACTTACCTTTAAACATACACAACATTTAAATTGAATGACTAAATAAATATTTAACATGCCTCCCTTACCTTCAATGACAGAATTTATTTTTTAAAGGATATTATATAATAGCAGTTAGATGCTGAGCATTGCTCTTGATTCATATTCAGTGCTCAATATTGTCTGATGTTATCTGTTATCTTTATTATTGCCATCAACATCATTGCTATCATTGTTACCATCACCATTTTTATCATCACCACCACAGTCCCAAGCACGACCACCACAAATATCAACAGCAGCACACTAAACACATCACCATTATCATCCTAACCACACGACCATCACTGGCATCATCCTCATCACCATCATTGTCATTGTCATCAATATCACCAGTCTCATTACCAACATCATAAACAGCACCACCGCCACCAGCATCATCATCACACTCAACACATCACCACTAACATCATAACCATCACTGATGTCATCCTCATGTCCATCATCATGGTCGGCAATATCACCACATTATCATCAAGAGCTTCACTATCATGATCATCATCAACAGCACCACCACCACCACTGTTATCAATAGCATTGCTGTCATGATCACCATTATCATCATCAACAGCAACTAGCACCACAACCACTATCATCATCATCACATGAATACAAGCTCGCTGAGGGCAGAGACATTTTTTAATTAGTTTTTTTCCCTTGCTGTATCCCTAGGGTCTGGTACACAGTGGTAGCCAATAAATGTTTTTGGTTCACTCATTATTACCAGGTTTACTATAATTTTCCATCTTTATTTGAGTGAAAATGGCAGAGATGTTCACACTCATCAGGCATGCTCTAATAGAGAGGTCTGGTACTTACTTGTGGGGCTGGGAAGGGAGGATGGAGTCGCTGAGGTTCCAGGGCCCACTGTGGAGGTCCCAGGGCCCACCGTGGAGGTCCCAGGAGCTGAGGAAACGTCCTCATCAGTGAAAACAGAAAGCACTCTCATGGCAGAAAAGGCAAGAGGATAGACTATTATGAGGTCTGCTGCATGGGGGCTTGGGCTGGATCTGTCTTTGGAGCTGAAGCAGAGGAGAGTTTGAATGACTTCTGCCTTCCCAGCTCCTTTGGTCATGAGGAGGACTTATGGGTTTATGAGGAGGGGCCAGCTCCTGCTTCACTTGATGTAGGATCAGGGGCATGTGGACATGAGTAAATACTCACTGCTGGTGGTGAACATGGAGCTCCTATGGGTGAAACCTGCAGAGAGAAAGAGGGAGGAGATGGGGTAAGGGTTAAGGAGATGTGGGGGAGGTAATAGGGGTCATGGCTATCCTGGTTCAGTTAAATGAGTTTTATGGGACAAGGGCCATTAAAGATTTCCTATCCACATCCTCACAACAGGGAAGAGTGCCCTGAGGGAAGGTAGTTCACAACGATGAAGAAACCATGAAGTCCAGAACTTAGTTATCCCGTGTAGAGCACGTGACAGAATATTCAATGGCCAGGCAGGGAGTGTGAGCTCAAGCCAGAGACTGGAGTCTGCCCAAACTCTAGGAGGAAGAACTTCCAACCACATCACAGCTGCTCACCATTGACATAGAGACTGTTCCTGTCCAGGGTGTAG
>CAUYQU010093827.1:0-13508 GCA_963574635.1 Cheracebus regulus | reverse complement strand
GGGCCCCTGTCCAGCCCCAGGAGGCGGGGGAGCGGCAGCTGCGAGAGTAGATCACCCCGAGGTGACCCAGGCGGGCCTGGCCCCCCCCGCCCCCCCCCCCCCCCCCCGGCGGGGGGGGGGGGGGGCGGCCCCCGGGGCGGGCCAGGCCCTCCTGGGTCACCTCGGGGTTATCTACTCTCGCAGCTGCCGCTCCCCCGCCTCCTGGGGCTGGACAGGGGCCCGCCGCCCCCAGGCGGCTGGAGAGCCACGTAGCGCGGGCCCAAGAGGCAAAACGCGATCTCGGCCCGCGGCGAACTCATCACTTTCCTACCCTTTGGGGTCCGGCGACCTCAGCATTTTTCCTTAAGCCTGCTAGGAAGGGCGCGGCCAAGAAGACAGGGATTTGGGTTCCCCACCCATCGTCCAGCCGATAGTAAGGGAATCGGGGTGTAAGTCTTCACACTGCGTATTCGAGCTCAGAAATCCGCGTGGCCTTGGCCTTTGGCCCTGGAAAACTGAAGAGTGAGCCTTCCCCATGAGCAGGAGTGGGTGTGCGTCTGTGCGTATGCGCGCTGATCCGGCCAAAACCTGGGCTTCACTCGGTGGGGCTGATGGGGCAACACCGTCTCGGCACCGACGGCTGCACTCGAAAGGGCATTCCTCTGCTCTGGCCGCCGGTGCCCCCGAAGTCTGTGACTCCGAAGACAGCACCTTCTCCCAGGAAGTCTCTCCGGCCGGCCGGCGTTTGGAGCTGCCTAACTAACGCTTTAATAGGGGCAAGGTGAACCGAAGGCTCAGCGGCGTAACTTCCTCGGCAGCTGCAGGCAGCGGCACCCGCTGCGCGTCTCGACGGCAGCCCAGTCCTTAGAGAACCATACTGGACCTTTGCAAACGGCTTAGGGAAAGGTCACTCCACTCCTTTGGCTTTAGAAACAGCTCCCCGGTTCGCACGAGAAGCGCATGAGGCAGATATATTTAAGACTCTAGATTTAAGCGTCAAGTAAATCAGAATTGTTTGTGGGGTCCCCTCCTGAGAGACGGCTTTCTGATCAGACAAAGATGACAAACTGGCCTCACCCTCTTCCACCTGGGTGAAGCGCCCACACACGAGGGCTTTTGGGGATCCCTTCACCTCCACACCGCTTTCTTTTTTGTTAGATTGAGCCCCACCTAATTCAAGGCCGCCCTGCATTGGCAGACGCGACCGTGTGGGGTCCCCACTTGAAACATAGATTTTGTTTTTCGGTCCTGGGGCGTGAGACCCTCCCTACCAAATCTCGACGGGCGTCTGTAATGTTTCTTTCTGCATTCATCTACAGCAGCGAACCCCATTTTTGCTTTGGAAATCTGGAAACGTGAATGGCGCTTCCATAAACAATGACTATAAATACTCCCTTGAGTTTACACAGGGCTTTACTGGAAGGCAAAACACTACACCATCCAAAACTCTGCGTTGTAACGGATCACTGCCCTGAGACCGCAGCAGGGCGGGTCTCACACTTGGATTTTAAAGTTGGACACTTCGCCCAGAGAAGAAGAAACTTGGCCTAGGTCACCCAACCGCTACTGGATACCCAGAGGTCATTTTCTTCCTAACCGCAGAAATAGTTCGATGCACGTAGGTCTATGAGGGTTGGATGAGCGCCACCTGCACACAGCCTGCCAGGCGGCCGAGTACGCAGGGAGAGATCCCTGCGTGTGTGCGCGTGTGTTGTGGGAGCTCCGCTATCCAGGGCAGACGCACGCAAGCTTGGGTAGAGTTCCGACGCACGAGAGTCGCCTTTAAACTGGAAAAGCTTGTCAGCTCCCCTGAAATAGAAGCGCCCTGACAGAGGTCGCCGAAAATGCTGAGGGTTCTGTCTGGGGAGGAAGACTCGTAGCTGATCAGAACTCCAGGGCTAGACCCAGATGGGAAGGGGCCAGTCCCAGTCTGGCAAGAGAAGAGTCTGGGATAGCCGCCCCCGTCCCTGCTGTGCGGCCACCCGATCCTGGCTTTCCAGTTGCCCCAAGTTCACCCGTTAACTCCCCTCCCAGGGGCGCGCAGGGGCGGTGTTGTGTGCTTGTATGCTTGGCCAGGGACAGGAGCTTTTCCAGTGCCCGCACTCAGCCCATCCTGAGTTTTAGGGATTGCTTGGCTTGAACAGCAGGATACACTGAGTGGATCTTTCCCTTCCCCTTCGGGAAAGCTGGTGGGAGTGGGGTCTGGGCGCCGGCTCAGCCCTTCACTCGCCCTCTGGCGAGGGGTGTTGCGCTTACGACTTCATTCAAAGTCAGGCAGACAGCGCCCTCTATGGGACAGCCTGTGAACCAAGCCTGCGGGCTCCCCTGGAGAAACCACCGTTCCGGCGCAGGTGCTTTAAAAGCCACTGAGGTCTCGCCCTTCGCGGTCGCGATTAGAGAACAAAAGCAGCTTTTCTCTGGATCCCGGGAGAAGCAATGGGTGAAATCGCCTTCAGATCTCTACTGATCTTTACCTGGCCACGACAGGAAGTGATCTCCCCTGCCTGTCATCCTCCTTCCCGCTTTTCCTGCCTCTGTTTTAGAGCCCATTATTCTGTGGTACCCGTTTCGTTCTATCCTTTAGGTACCAGTCCTAACTAACCTCCGGCTAGGTGTCCTCCAGGAAGGACACGGGGAGGGGACGCGCCTGCCTCATTCGTCTTCCCAGGACTCAGGACTCAGCTCCATCGGCCAACCAGCGGGTGCTCAGGAACCGCTTGTGTTAATGCCTGAATGCCTGAGTCAGACGGATGGATGGATGGATGGATGGATGGATGGATGGATGGATGGATTCACAGTTCCCTTACAGAGAATTGGCCCACTTGATTAGACCTTCAGATAACCTGATCATACCCAAAAGCTGTTTTTAAAAAGTTTAACGAAAAATCTGAGATTCTTTTGATGCTGCTGCATTTTACAAAACCTAAAAGAGCTGAAGGAATGGGATCTTTGGGGGACCTTCCCCAGGCTAATCCCAGACAGATGGGCCATGGGAGCCGGGTGTCTACACCACCCACCCTTGGGACAAGGAGCCAAGAGGGCAGAGGGGGCCTGGAGAATGCCAGTGATTAACACCCAACTTTTGCACAAAAGCATGAGGCATGACGCAGGAGTGCTTGGCATGGCATCCTCACCTGCCCCGAGCCCGCCACACACACACACAAAGCACATACACATTTGTGCACACACACAAGTCAGTAAGCAAGGCACTTCCCAAAGGAGGGGAGCATTTCCATGCTTTCTAGTACTTTGCCTAAGAGCAGGCTGCTTCCTTCCCTCCATAGCCATACTGCAGTCCTCCTTGGAGCAGCTTCCTGGCACAGCCCACCTCCTTGTCCATGGAGGGGGCAGTGACTGCCTAGGCGTCTAGCCAAAGCTGCAAAGCTCCCAGGCTGGAGGCCCCCACGATTAACAGAGTTTGCCCTGGTCCTGATGGCCTCATTTTCCCACCCAACTCTTCTGACCTGCAGGTCCTTGCTTTGAAGGCAGAATGGACAAAAGCCTGGAATTGTGATCCTGGGGAAACTGTGGTACCTACATATGCTACACAAGCTCTTTACTGGAACTTTCCTGGAAAGTTCTCTCCCATCTTTCTCGATGCCACCAGGAATCCTGCCAATGAAGTCTCCTTCTGGCCAATGACTGACTCCGACAAAATACACAGCCCTAGGAGACAGGTCATAGCCAAGCTGTGCTTGATCATATGTTTCCTGAATCACATGCAATGTCCTTGGAGTGGCTAAATGTCTAACCCTTTCCTGACAGTGAGGGTAACAGTTATATAAAGGTAATATCAGCTCACAGTCATTGAGTCCTCATTATAAGCCAGGCACTATAACTTGGTGAGGTAGGTATTATCATTATTTCTGATTGACAAATGAGGAAGTTGAGGTCCTGAGTATGACAAGGAAGAGCTGGAGAGAGTACTGAAACATTTACCCTCGTAGGGTTACTACAAAGACAGGGCTGATGTATGGTAAGGGCTACTAGCTATTGTGCTGTTATTCCTTATTCATTCATTCTTCAAGATGAACCCACAGGCCAAAGTCTGTTCTTGTGGGGTTGCCTTGAGAAAGCTAACACAGATCTACAGTGGAGAGATACCCCAAGAGTTGCTTCCTGGCTTTAAGGAGGCCTTACTCTACTACCCAGAAGTGAGCCAGTTCTCCTACATCCCCCTTTCTCTTCCTGGTTCTCTTGTCTTCTTTGAAATTTCTTCTCACAGTAAGGCACAGTGGCTCACATCTGTAATCCCAGCACTTTAGGAAGCTGTGGTGGGAGGGCCTCACTTGAGGCTGGGAGTTTGAAATCAACCTGAACAACACCGTGAGACCCTGTCTCTACAAAAAAAATTTTTTTAAGTCTTTCTCCCTGAACCAAGAATCTTTCAAGTACAATTATTTGAAGGTTGCTGCCTATCCTCAGAGTTCTCAGTAGGGAAGAAGAGGTATAATTTACTATGCAATAAAATCCACAATTTTGAGGATACAGCTTCATAAACTTTGGCAAATGTATACCCCTGCATAATTATCAACTGTATTTCCCTCCCCTGAAAGTTCTCTCCTGGCCTCTTGCAGTCAATTCCCCCAGACCCCACCCTAAGAGACCCCTGATTTGATCTTTAGAATTAAGGATGAGTTTTTCTGGTTCTAGAAGTTCATCTAAATAACCATGTCCGGTATCTACTCTTTCTGAGTCTGCTGCTTTGAGCCAACGAATCCATGCAATTTATCTGTTTCGTTGTGCAGAGTATTTTTAGCAGAAGAGTTGCACATCTGGCTTACATTTAAGTCAGCTTTAGATTCAAGTTCCAATGGAATTCTTTAGGTAGAGACCTAAAGAAATTCCACATCCCAGGAATGGAGAAGAAAAACGTGACCTATCCATACAATGAAAAATTATGCATCAACACAAAGGAGTGCAGCACTGATACATGCTACAATATGGATGAGCCTTTGAAAACAAGGTGCTACGTGAAAGACACCAGTTATGAAAGACCACATATTGTGTGACTCCAGTTAACTGAAATGTCCAGAGTAGGCGACTTCATAGAGACAGAAAAGAGATAAGTTATTAGCAGATGCTAGGGGGCTGAAGGGAATGAGGAGAGACTGCAAATGGGTATGGGGCTTCTTTTTGGGGGTGATGAAAATGTTTTAAAACTGGTTGTAATGATGGTTGCCCAACTCCATGACTGTACTAAAACTTTCAGTGAGTAGATCGTATAATACATGAGTGCAATCTCAGTAAAGCTGTTATGAAAATATCCACCTCCTAGCCACCAGGCATAAGCACAAGTTTTCTAATGCCTCTTGTCTTGAGAGCCCCATGGAGCTGCTCCAGTGACCTGGCTGGGACTCCCCCAACCTTCCCTCCATAGTTCCTCTTTCTGCTGGTGGCTGGGCAGGGAGTAAGGGATGCAAGGATCATTGGCTCAGCCTCCTGTGTATGAGAAACTCTCTCCCCACAGCATAGCGGGGAAGCCTAGCCCGTGCAGCCCTCAGTGAGATCATGCAAGCCACATCAGAGCTGAGCCCCTCAGTAGCAAAGCCTGACCCCATGGCCCACATTGGGCTGTTATCCAGGATGTCTCTCTTCTAGCTTTGATGGTCTTTGATTTTGTGCTTCTTGCCTCATGAATGTGGCACAATCAGAACAATCAAAGGTCATGTCATAGAGGCCAAGATGACTCCTAAAGACAGCCAGGTGAGGAGTGGCTGAAGCTTCCTCCCAACAATGCCTGAGCAGCCCTGAAGAGTCATCTCATTTGTTCACTAGTTAGCAATATGCCTGGGCAGGCATTGTACCAGGCTCTGGGGGTACAAGACTAAACAACTCACAACTTCTGTTCTTGGGGTACTCATAGCCTAGAAATGAAAACTGGAAAGGGAGCAAATAATGGCAATGCAATGTGAGAGGCAAAGTGCCTCTAGCACATTTAGGCACAAAGTTATTTGGGATCACAGAGAAGGAAACAACTAATTCAGTCTGGTGGTTTAGTGTAATCAGTGGAGGCTTCCTGGAGGAGGTGATCAACCAGGGTCTTGATGAGTGTGTTATCAGGTAGGGAAGGGAGAAGGACAAAGAGGCAGAGGAAATGTCAGAGCATAACTGTAGAGTTTGTGGTGGGGAGGGTGCATAGAGAGCTGTAGTAAGGGGAACAGAGCTGGGCAGAAAGAGACTGCTTCCCTTGAATTCCTGCATCAAGGATTGTGGGTCCTTGAATTCCTGCATCAAAATCAATAGATATCTCCAGAAAGCCCATCATATCACACTGTGGCGGCAGTAAAGAGAGCATGGGCTCAAAAGAATCTGCAATTTTGCTAGATGTAGCAGGCTGATTTCTAGCACGATTCCTGTATTACTTTCCTAGGGCCACCTTAACTAAGTACCACAATCTGAAGGGCTTAAAACATGGAAATTTATTGTTTCATAACTCTGGAGGCCAAATGTCCAAAATCAAGGAATTAGCAAGGCCATGCTCTCTCCAAATTTCCAAAGAAGGATTTGTTCTAGGGAAGGATACCCCTCTCCTAGCTTCTGGTAGAATAACGTCCAAATAAGGTCAGTTCACAGGTGCTGGGAGTTAGGACTTCAGCATATCTTTTTGGAGGACACAATTCAACTCACCTGCCCACAGTGATCTCCACCTCTGAGCATTCATGTGCTTATGTAATTCACTCCCCTTGAATACAAGCTGAACCTAGTAACTTGATTGCAACCAACAGAATACAGTAAAGGTGATGGAATGTCACTTGCATGACTGGGTTACAAGATTGTAACTTCTGTGTCATTAGCTGACTCTACTGCCTTCTCAGTTTGCATGCTTTCATGAACCAAGGGTGCCCTCATACCAACAGCCAGTGGTAAACGGAATTCCTAAGTTGAACAGCCTGTGAGAAACTCAATGTTGCCAATCACCGCTTTGTGAGTTTGAAAGTGGAGCCTTCTCCAATCAAGCCTACAGATGAGAACATAGGCCCTGGGCCAACACTTTGATTCGAGCCTTGCAATTGACCATGAAGCGGAGGCTCCTGTCCCACAGACACTACGAGATAATAAACATGTATGTTTTAAGACACTGGTTTTGGAGTAATTTGTTGCACAGTAGTCAATAACTAATAGAACAGTGCTCCAGGTATTTCTTACATCCATCAGAATTTGAAGACCTAAGCAATGGGGAGCCATAGAAGGATTTGCAATAGGAAGCAATAGGACCTGATCAGATTAAGTTTCAGAAAGACCATTTAAACAGAGTGAAGGATTTGTCAGAGCAGGAAGGAGCAGGAGGCTAGGAGGCTGGTTAGGAGGTGGTCAATGAGGACCAGAACCACCAGCGATTTTTAACAAATTGAATGCTCCCATAAAACCAGCACTCGGATTAAAAAACCAAACATATCAGAAACCTTGAAGGCCTCCTTGGGTTCCCATCCAATTATCCTTGTCTCCATCTCCAACAAGGATAATCACGATTCGCGGATTAGTTTTGCCTGCATTTGAACTTTATTTTTTTAACTGTATAATTACTTTTATTTTTAATGTCCAGAATGTGTAATATAAGGGCCAGAGCCTCCTCCTGGACTCAATTTTATAACTTCTCAACTGGTTGGTAAGGCCAATAGGAATACTTTTTCTTGTCTAATTTGGTTTCTATGAAAGCTCAGTTCAAATCCTCAACGGTCATCTGCTCAAATGGAATTAAGTTCCTCATCTTCTCCAACTATTTCTCATATTCTACAATCCTGGCCTTTGAGAGAGGCACCCACTCAGCAGATTTCACATCTTCTTTTTCTGCAGCGTCCACCTGGACAGTATATTTATCCTCTAGCATAGAACCTTCAGAGCATTAAACTTCTCAAAGTCATCCACCAAGCCTGCCTTGGCCACATTGGCCTTGTAGTTAGCCCAGTCGATAGCTGGTGGATTCTCAGGTAGAGTAGCCAACCTGGAGGTGAGGTTCTCATTCCAGAACAGGGGGTTTGCAATGGCCTTTTGGCTTCAGGGTATGATCTCCCCAAAAGCTACCCAGTCTATGGTTTTTAGAGCAAGTTTTCACCCAGCCATCTTGGGATCCTTCACCGACCCCGGCTGCCTATGGTCCACAGCAGCAAGTAAGTCTGAACTTTATTTTTTAAAATTTTATTATTCTTTGAGAAAGACTGTTGCTCTGATACCTAGGCTGGAGTGTAGTGACATAATCTCAGCTCACTGCGACCTCCGCCTTCCAGGTTCAAGCAATTCTTGTGCCTCAGTCTCCTGAGTAGCTGGGATTACAGGCCTGCACTACCATTCTCAGCTAATTTTTTTTTTTTTTTTGTATTTTTAATAGAAACAGGGTTTCATTATGTTTTCTAGGCTGGTCTCGAACTCCCGGTCTCAAGTGATCCACCTGCCTTAGCCTCCCAAAGTGCTGAGATTATAGGCATGAGCCATCATGCCCAGCCCATTTGAACTTTATATAAATAGAATCATATGTAGTTTTCTGTGTTTTGTGTCTGGCTTCTTTTGCTCAACATTATGTTAGTGAGATGTTGTCGTTTTGTTTCATGCAATTGTAGGTTTTTTTTTTTTTCATTGCTATTTCTTAGTGCCTTGGGTGAATACAATGAAATGTATTTATTCATTTTGCTGTTTATAGGCATATTGGCAGTTTCCAGTTTGGGGCAGTTACACATACAACTGATGGTTACATATTTTCTAACAAACAGATGTGTACATTTTTGTCCAGCATCTCCAGGAGTAGAATTATGGACCTTAGGATATATTTCTGCTCCCTTCTACACACAGGGAAAAACCAGGTGACAGACAGTCGTATGACAACCTGGGTAGGTTCAAAGCTGAGCATCCCACAGGGGATCCCTGTGCAGCCAGAACTGCTCAGGTCGTCCCTGCTGTGCCTCACATATGTGCCAGGCATATACTTTGAAAAACACTTTCTCACTCAGTCTTCCACATCTTCCTCCTGACTCTGTGGCCAGGGGTCTCTATTATTACCTTTCAGAAAAGAAAACAAAAACAAATACTAAGCCCCAGAGATGCTAAGCAACTTGACATCCTCTCCTTCATCCAGTTGGCCAAGTCTTTACCCTCCCTGACAACTTGGCTCAAATCAAATCCATTGATTAGAAATTGGTACCAGGCCCTTAGCTGTGGAGAGGCTGCCAGATTGTGCTGAGGTCTTCACACAGGGTTCAGTTTTCTGAGATGTCCTGAAAGAAAATTCTCTCCTCTTGGTGTAGGTTCTACTGGACTTGCCAGGGGACTAGGAATTGGGTTGGAAAGTGGGAGGCAGTTACCAAATAAATGCTTTAGAATCAGACAGCATTTGCTTTAGATTCCAGCTCTGCCGCCTCCTGGTTATGTGAATTTTACCAAGCTGTTCACCTCCCTTAAGTCTCAGGCCCCTTGTCTAAATGACAGCAATGACACAGGCCACTTGTCAGGGCAGTTGTGAGGTGGAAATGAGGTCGTGTATGTGGAACGTCCAGCATAGAATCTGTCTCCTAATAAATGCTCAGTAAGTGGCAACTGACCAAACGTTAAGTCTGGACAGAGGTCAGGAGGGCAGTGACAGTGTGTGTCCGTCAGCTTAGGCTACTGTAACGAAAATACCCAAGACTGGGTGACTTAAACAGCAAACACTGATTTCTCCCAGTTCTGGAGGCTGGAAGTCTGAGATCAGGGTGCCCACATGGTTGGGTTCTTGGTGAGGGCTCCCTTCCTGGTTTGCAGTTGGCAACCTTCTTGTAATTGACATGGTGAAGAGAGAGATATAATCACTCTGTGCCTCTTCTTAGAGGGACACTAATCTCATTAATGAGGGTTCCAATCTCATGACCAAGTCACCGCCCAGAGACCCCACTTCCTCATACCATCATATTGGGGATTAGATTTCAACATACGAGTTTTGAGAGACGGGACTCAAACATTCAGTCCCTAACACAGAGAAAGTGCCTGAAGGCTGAATATGGATCAGTCCTGCTCATCACTGGCCACCTGTGTGGCTTGGCTAAATCCTTTGCCTCTGAAGAGCTCAATTTTCCTTGTTTCCTCATTCACAAAGTGAAAGACTGCAGTAGACAGATCTAGCTTGAGAGTGCTATGATTCTGTAGTGTCCTTTTCTAATTTCCTGTAGAAACTCCTATAGATTGGACAGAATTGAAAGAGGACAGCATTCTCATACAGTTCATAACTGACCTTCAGTAAGGCTGGTCTTCTCAGGAATGGCAGCCAGGAGGATAACACCTCAGCACAAGAGTTTGCCCTAATTTTCTCTGTAAATGGGAGGCCCAAGAGCAACGCTAGCCCTGCAGATCTGTCTCTGAAAGACATAAGCGTTTTCTAAAACTCTGAAAGGATTGTAATGATCGATCAGATAAACTGATCATCTTTAAATGCACAGGATGCTGTGATCTGTGTGATTTGCACGCTGACCCCACTGGGGGGGTGTTTTGTTTTTCTGGAATATGGGGTGACTAGAGTGCTAAAAGTAGAAATTAAGTTGGCAAGCATGTATAGGTACCTATCACATGTTATAACCCTGTAAGGGGGCAAACATTCAGTTGAGATATACTCTCTGCTATGTGGGACTTTACTGTCTAAAGCAGGGTCCAACAGGGAACACAGAAAGCTAGAAAGTCAAGTCAAAACAGGGTAAGTGCTATCACAGAGATATGGTGTAGGTCTCTAAGATGGAGCTTTCAATAAGCACAGAAGGGAGAGAGAGGAGAGTGCATTCCAGGCAGCAGGCAGAGGGGAGGAGCACATTTGGAGACATAGAGACTTGCAAATGCAGAATGGGGTTGGCCCTCTCCTGTACTTGGAGCACAGTCTATGTTTGAGAAGGGGTGGTGAGAATGGAAGTTGGGTCCAAGTCATGAGAATCCTAATACCAGGCTAAGGAGCTGGGATATTCTTGTGGCAATGGGGAACCAGAGAAGATGTGGAATTAAGGGGACTGCAGGATCAAAGCTGTAGTTCATGAAGATAAATCTGCCATGGAGTGAAGCTGGATGGGAGCAGGAAGAGTCTGGTGACTGGGAGACCAGGCAGGAGGTTATGGCTACAGTTCAGAGCAGAGCACATGAGGATAATGGCCCTGAGAATGGAAGAGGAAACTGAGTCGGAGGGTCGCAGGACTTGTGACTAATTAGCCATGGGAGTCAGGGAGAGGGAAGAGTTGAAGGTGCTTGAGATGAAAATATTCAGGAGGAGGCTCGTAAATTACCAATTTCGACTTGAATGGACATTTCTCCAAAGAACGATGTGTGAATGGCCAACGGATGTATGAAAAGAAGCTCAAGGTCACTCATCATCAGGGAAATGCACATGAAAACCACAATGAGATATCCTCTCCCACCTGTTAGGATGGCTATTCTCAAAGAAAACAAAGGACAAGTAAGTGCTGGCGAGAATGTGGAGAAATCAAATCCTATGCACTGTTGGTGGGAACGCAAAAGTAGTGCAGCCATTATGCAAAAACAATATGGAAGCTCCTCAAAAGATTAAAAGTAGAACAACATATGATCCAACAATGCCTCTTCTAGGTATTTCTCCCAAAGAATTGCAATTAGGATTTTGAAGAGATATTAGGACTCTTCTGTCCATTGCAGCACTATTCACAATAGCCAAGATATATAAACAACATAATATCTATCATAGATGAATGGGTAAACAAAACATGGTAGATACATGCAATAGAATATTACTCAGCCTTAAAAAGGAAGGAAATTCTGACATATGCTACAATATGGACGCAATATGGAGGAACCTGGAGGACATTATGCTAAGTGAAATAAGCCAGTCACAGAAAGCCAATACTGCATGGTTCCACTTATGTGAGGTATCCAGAATAGTCAAATATATAGAATCAAAGAGTGAAATGGAGGCCAGGCACAGTGGCTCATGCCTGTAATTCCAGCACTTTAGGAAGCCAAGGTGGGTGGATGACCTGAGGTCAGGAGTTTGAGACCACTCTGGCCAACATGGTGAAATTCCCTCTCTATTCAAATACAAAAAAATTAGCCGGGTGTGGTGGTGAACACCTACAGTCCCAGCTACCTGGGGAGGCTGAGGCAGGAGAATTGCTTGAACCCGGGAGGCAGAGGTTGCAGTGAGCTGAGATTGTGCCACTGCACTCCAGTCTGGGTGACAGAGTAAGTAATAAAAAATAAAATAAAAGAGTGAAATGGTGTTCCCTATTTTATTTTTCCAGGGGCTGGGATTAGGGAGTAATGGGAAGTTGCTAATCAATGGGCATAAAATTTTAGTTAAGCAAGGTCAGTTCTAGAGATCTGCTATACAACGTCATGCCTATAGTTATCAATACTGTATTGTGCACTCAAACATTTGTTAAGAGAATGCAAATCAAAAACACAGTTAGAATGGTGATCATTTAAAAATCAGGAGTCAACAGATGCTGGAGAGGATGTGGAGAAATAGGAACACTTTTACAATGTTGGTGGGAGTGTAAATTAGTTCAACCATTGTGGAAGACAGTGTGGCAATTCCTCAAGGATCTAGAAATAGAAATTCCATTTGACCCAGCAATCCCATTACGGGGTATATATCCAAAGGATTATAAATCGTTCTGTTATAAAGACACATGCACACGTATATTCATTGCAGCACTGTATACAATAGCAAAGACCTGGAGCCAACCCAAATGCCCATCAATGATAGACCAGACAAGGAAAATGTGGCACATATACACCATGGAATACTATGCAGCCATAAAAAACGATGAGTTCGTGTCCCTTGTAGGGACATGGATGAATCTGGAAACTATCATTCTCAGCAAACTGACACAAAAACAAAAAACCAAACACTGCATGTTCTCACTCATAGGTGAGTGTTGAAAAGTGAGAATACATGGGCACAGGGAGGGGAACATCACACACTGGGGTATATTGGAGGCTGGGGAGCTTGGGGAGGAACAGTGAGGGGTGGGGAGGTTGGGGAGGGATAACACTGGGAGAAATGCCCGGTGTAGATGACAGGATGATGGAGACAGCAAACCACCATGGCATGTGTGTACCTATGCAACAATCCTGCATGATCTGCACATGTACCCCAGAACTTAAGGTAGAATAAAACAAAAATTCTGAAAAGCAAAAAATATATATACAGACTGTAATGTCAGTATTTTTTTCATTTTTTAAAAACTGAGGTAGAGAGATCCAAGATGGTGGATTAGGAGCAGCTCAGGATTGCCGCTCCCAGTGAAAGTGCAGAGGGTGAGTGGACGCCGCATTTCCAGATGGATTTTTATTACCCCCAGACCAGGAGATTCCCAGGCGGAGCAGCCCCACAGGTCGCCAGTGCGGCTGTTGTGGCCTGCGCGGCTGTTTCGGCCTGCGCGGCTGCTTTGCGGGCACCGCGGCGCGGCGGGTCTCCGTACAAAATACACTGGTCTGTGTGCCCTTTTAACTGGTGAGTGGAGCTACGGGAAGGCAGATTAAAAAGGGGACTGAATCAGGGAGCCAGCCCAGGAGATCCCCAGGCAAAAAAGCGCTATGAATCTCAGCGC
>CAUYQU010093826.1:0-11858 GCA_963574635.1 Cheracebus regulus | reverse complement strand
CTTCCCTCCCTACCTCCTTCCCTACCTCCTTCCTTCCCTACTTCCCTCCCTCCGTCCTTCCATCTCTCCCTCCCTCCGTCCCTCCCTCCCTCCCTCCTTCCCTCCCTCCCTCCTTCCCTCCCTCCTTCCTTCCCTCTTTCCCTCCTTCCTTTCTTCCCTCCCTCTCTCCTTCCTTCCTTCCTCTTTCTTTCTTTTCTTTCTATAACACAATGAAATCATGTCACTTGTGTAATGATAACAGAAATTATCAGAATGCTGGGTGCAGTGGCTCACACCTATAATCCCAGCATTTTAGGAGGCTGAGATGGGCAGATCACTTGAGTTCAGGAATTTAAGACCAGCTTGGGCAACATGGTGAAACCTTGTCTCTACAAAAAAATACATGCTGGGTGTGGTGTCCCATGTCTGTATTCCCAGCACTTTGGGAGGCCGAGGTGGGCAGATCATGAGATCAAGAGATCAAGACCATCCTGGCCAACATGGTGAAACTCTGTCTCTTAAAAATACAAAAATTAGGCCGGGTGAGGTGGCTCACGCCTGTAATCCCAGCACTTTGGGAGGCCGAGGCGGGCAGATCACGAGGTCAAGAGATCGAGACCATCCTGGCCAATATGGTGAAATCCCGTCTCTAAAAAAAAAAGAAAAATACAAAAATTAGTTGGGTGTGATGGTGCATGCCTGTAGTCCCAGATACTCAGGAGGCTGAGGCAGGAGAATCACTTGAACCCAGGAGGCGGAGGTTGCAGCGAGCTGAGATTGTGCCACTGTACTCCAGCCTGGGCGACAAAGTGAGACCCTGTCTCAGAAAAACCAAACCAAAACAAACAACAAATTAGCTAGGTGTGGTAGTACACACTGTAGTCTCAGCTACTTGGGAGGCTGAGGCAGAAGAATCGCTTGTGCCTGGGAGGTGGAGTTTGCAGTGAGCTGAAATTGCGCCACTGCACTCCAGCCTGGGCAACAAATTGAGACCCTGTCTCAAAAAAAGAAATGATCAGAAATCCAGACCTGGAAGAGCTCACAGGCCAATGGGAGATCAGCATAGGGAAGGTGGAAGCCGACTGGGAACATGGGATTCTAAGCCAGGATGGGCCCTAGAGGGGCCTGGACTCCGGACTCAGATCCCACAGTCTCACCAAGCCTGCCCTGACCACCAGCACAAAGCCTTTCTTCCCTTTCTTTCCATTCTCTGAATCCCACACCCGTGGCTGTGCCCACCACTCAAAGGCATGCACTTGGCTCATGTTGCCTTGTGACATTGTTCCTATTGTTACCCCACAGTCCTATTTTACCTTGAGCAAGGATGACACACACATTTGTGACTCATTTCATATTGTTCTGCCCTCTCCTATCTCTGGGCTCCCAGAGGCACTGACTGTCCCCTGGCTGGCATGTGCTCTGCAGCTATTTTTCACATGGCACAACCCATCACCCAGCATACTGTCAACTCCATGGTGTCTTGGGATTGCAAGTTATGTGATTTTTGCCAACCCTCTTTCCCCCAGCTTTACAAGAAGTAGGATTTTATGATATGCCTGTGGAAAATGAGAATCATATTGTTTCTTTTCATATTGATGACTTTCTTCATAATAAAATTATGAGCATTTACAGCCATAGCCCATTCATTCATTCACTCATTCATTCAGCATTTAACGAGTGCCTATGATGTGCCAGGCATTGTGTTGAGTGCTGGGACAGAACTGAGTACAGCACAATTCCTCCTTACAAGATGTTTATTAGCAAGAAACAGATACAGGCTGGGTGCCATGGCTCAGGCCTGTAATCCCAACATTTTGGGAGGCTGAGGCCCGAGGACTACTTGAGCCCAGGAGTTAGAGAGCTGCCTAGACAATACAGGGAGAACTTATGTCTGCAAAAAATAAAAAAAATTAGCCAGGTGTGTTGGCGTGCACCTGTAGTCTCAGCTACTCAGGAGGCTAAGGTGAGAGGATCACTTTAGCCCATGGGGTTGAGACTGCAGTGAGTGTGATCACGCCACTGGCCTCTATCCTGGACCTCAGAGCAAACAAATAAGTGGGGGAAAGGTGTTACAAGAGCTCTGACAGCCAGTGTGCAGGGTAGAGGAGTGGTTGGTTGGGTGCAGAAAAGGCTTTTTCATAGCAATAACATCAAGTTCTTATTCTAGGACAGCTTGTTTTCTCAGGACTTAATGTATATTCATTCACTTAATTCTCACCACAGCAAAAAGACAGGTTTTTTTTTTTTTTTTTTTTTTTTTTTTTTGAGACAGAGTCTCACTCTGCTGCCCAGTCTGGAGTGCAGTGACGTGATCTCAGCTTGCTGCAACCTCCTCCTCCCAGGTTCAAGCGATTCTCCTGCCTCAGCCTCCCAAGTAGCTGGGATTACAGGTGCCTGACACCACACCTGGCTAATTTTTGTATTTTTAGTAGAGACGGAGTTTCAGCATGTTGGCCAGGCTGGTCTTGAACTCCTGACCTCATGAGCCTTGATCTGCCCACCTCCCAAAGTGCTGGGGTTACAGGCCTGTGGGTTGACCACCTCGCCGGGCCTTTTTTTTTTTTTTTTTTTTTTTTCTGTTTGAGACAGAGTCTCACTCTGTTGCCCAGGCTGGAGTGCAGTGGTGCGGTCTTGACTCATTGCAACCTCCACCTCCCGGATTCAAGCTATTTTCCTCCTCAGCCTTTCGATTAGCTGGGATTATAGGCATCTGCCACTACACCTGGCTAATTTTTGTATTTTAGTAGAGATGAGGTCTCACCATGTTGACCAGGCTGGTCTCGAACTCTTGACCTCGTGATCCACCCGTCTAGGCTTCCCAAAATGTGGGAGTTACAGGTGTGAGCTACCGCACCCGGCCAATACTCTATTTTACAGGTTAAGGGAACCAAAGCCCTGAGTGGTGTAATGTCTTGCAGGGTTGCACAGCTGGTGAGTTGCAGAGCTGGGATGTGCCCTCCATACTCTAACATCCACATGCTTAACTGCTGCACCGCACTGCCATGAGTAGATTCTGGAAAGTGAAAAATTAGTGATCACCAGGCATCTTTCCAGGCTCAGTGGCTGCCTGTGTTGTTCAGCTGGGACATGGTCCACTGATAAATGGTATGGTATAGAGGGCGGCCATCCAAAATACTTAAAAGTGATAGGTGAGAACTCACTATCACAAGCTTGGAGTTCAGTTGTTCTCTGTGTTCCTTGATGGATAATTTCACTTAAGAGTCATTGAAAAAGAAAAAAAGGCAAAAAAAAAAAAAAAAAAAAAGAGTTGTTGAGCTGGGTGAGGTGGCTCAGGCCTGTAATCTCAGCACTTTGGGAGGCCTCAGCAGGCGGATCATGAGGTCAAGAGTTCAAGACCAGCCTGGCCAACATGGTGAAACACCGTCTCTACTAAAGAAACAAAAATTTGGCTGGGCGTGGTGGCTCACGTCTGTAATCCAAGCACTTTGGAGGCCAAGGCGGGCGGATCACCTGAGGTCGGGAGTTCAAGACCAGCCTGACCAACATGGTGAAACACCGTCTTTATAAAAAAAAAAAAAAAAAAAGATACAAAAATTTCCGGGTGCAGTGACTCACGCCTGTAATCCCTGCACTTTGAGAGGCTGAGGAGGGTGGATCATGAAGTCAGGTGTTCCAGACCAGCCTGACCAACATGGTGAAACTCTGTCTCTACTAAAAATAGAAAAATTAGCTGGGCATTGTGGTGCGCGCACCTGTAATCCCAGCTACTCAGGAGGCTGAGGCAGGAGAATTGCTTGTACCCAGGAGGTCGAGGTTGCAGTGAGCCGAGATCGCTCCACTGCACTCCAGCCTGGGTGAAGAGCAAGACACTGTTTCAAAAAGGAAAAAAAAAAAGCTGGGAGTAGTGGTATATGCCTGTAGTCCTAGCTACTCGGGAGGCTAGGCAGGAGAATTAGTTGAACCCAGAAGGCAGAGGTTGTAGTGAGCTCAGATTGTGCCACTGCACTTCAGCCTGGCAACAGAATCCAAGAATCCATCTCAAAAAAAAAAAAATGAATGGTTGACCTAGACAAAATTGTACAGTTGGCAGAATGGGTTTCTCCCCAGGCAGATAGAACTGGCTTTGGAATTACAGGGACTTGGGATCTGGTCCCCACCCTGCCACTGACCAGCTGAGTGACTCTGAGCAAGTCACTCAACATCTCTTAACCTCGTTTCTTTCCACTAGTAATTGAGGATAATAACCTCATAGTGTTGTCATAGGATTAAATGAGATAATGCAGGTCAATCAGCTTAGAATGCAAACCAGCCAGAAGTGGCATCTATTTACTTTTAAGTTCACAATATCTTATCTACAACTCCAAATGCCTAAAAACTCTGAAAACAAAACACATTTGGCAACAAAACCTGAGTTTTTGTTTTGTTTTGTTTTGCTTGAGAGGGAGTCTCACTCTGTCACCCAGGCTGGAGTGCAATGGCAGGATCTTGGCTCACTGCAACATCCGCCTCCCGGGTTTAAGCGATTCTCCTGCCTCAGCCTCCTGAGTAGCTGGGATTACAGACACCCAACATCATGCCAGGCTAATTTTTGCATTTTTGCAGAGACAGGGTTTCACCATGTTGGCCAGGCTGGTCTTGAACTCCTGACCTCAGGTGATCTGTGCACCTCAGCCTCCCAAAGTGCTGGGATTACAGGCATGAGCCACTGCACGTGGCTAAAACCTGAGTTTGTTTTAGTCCCAAGTAGTGTGAATTTTCCGTGTACTTTTTTGAAGGAATATTAAAGTATTTGTTTAAAGCATTTGATGCCATCCCAGATTCTGCTGGGGCACTGCAAAATATGTACTTAAAGGCGGGATGGCACTGTGTGGATTTTCTAAAATCCAAAAGACTCTGCATTACAAAACATATCTGACCCAAAGGCGTCAGATAAGGGATTTTGTCCAGCATGGTCTCATCTCTAGATCACTCTCTCCAGTCCTGGTCTCCCTCTTACCCCAACTGTTCAAATGGCCCTTGGGCATCTAGAAACGATCCTTCCCTGCAAAAGAAATACACATATACCCACATATCCTTTGGGGCTGCCCATACGCCTGCCTCCCTCATCCAAGCTCCTTCGCTCTCACTATTCTTTCAATCCTCATTTTTTGCCAACTTCATTGAATTTAAATGTCCCCCATATCCCCTCACCTCCATACCCTGGTCAAAAAGACAGATTTTAGAGATGGCTCCTTCTCTGAACTACTCTGTAGCATAGGCCCAGCCAGTTGTTACCTGCCTGTGGGCTACGGAATTATTCTAAGAAGCTCTATGTCTATTTGAACTCCAAATACTATCTGCCAACTGTGTAAGAAATGTCTGGTGCATGATGGTGCTGCTCCTTTTCAGCTGTGCTGAAGCCCTGATCGTTTTTTGTCCTTATGGATTTTCCCAGTTGACCAAAGCCTGAAATAACAGCTTCTTTCATTGGTAGGGCTGCCGTCATTTCCAGAGAGAAGATGGGATCTTCATGTTGGAGCAGGTTGGGAACCGCTGAGCTGGGCCGTCTCAGCAGTGTGCCATTCCTCTTTGGTGGGGGGCATCATGAGACCTGAGGTCAAGTTCTAGCTCTTCCCTGGCTAGTTAGATGATCTTGGGGGCAGACCCTTGTGACTTGGAAAGCTTTGGTTTCCTCATTCTGGAGAAGAGATCATGAAAATTATCTGGCAGGATTGTAAAGAAGATTAAATGAGATAATGAAAGGACTTTGAAAACTGTGAAGTGTTGCACAAATGTTAAGGCTTGTTGTCATCTTACACGTATTGTCAATTTCTTTTTTATTTTATTTTATTTTATTTTTTTAATAGAGTCAGGGTCTCGCTATGTTGCCCAGGCTGGAGTGCAGTGGCTATTCACAGGCGTGATCCCACTACTGATCAGCATGGGAGTTTTGACCTGCTCCGTTTCCGACCTGGGCCAGTTCACCCCACCTTAGGCAACCTGGTGGTCCCCCGCTCCCGGGAGGTCACCATATTGATGCCGAACTTAGTGCAGACACCCGATCGGCATAGCGCACTACAGCCCAGAACTCCTGGGCTCAAGTGATCCTCCCACCTCAGCCTCCCGAGTAGCTGGGACTACAAGTACGCGCTACGGCGCTCGGCATATTGTCAATTTCTTGTTTCTTTTATTTTTTTTGAGATGAAGTTTCGCTCCTGTTGCCTAGGCTGGAATGCAGTGGTGCTATCTCAGTTCACCACAACCTCCACCTCCCAGGTTCAAGCGATTCTCCTGCCTCAGTCTTCCGAGTAGCCGGGATTACAGGCATGCACCACCACGCCTGGCTAATTTTGTATTTTTAGTAGAGACGGGGTTTCTCCACGTTGGTCAGGCTGGTCTCAAACTCCCGACCTCAGGTGATCCGCCCACTTCGACCTCCCAAAGTGCTGAGATTACAGGTGTGAGCCACCTTGCCCTGCCGTCTTTTTTTTTTTTTTTCAGACAGAGTCTTGATCTGTTACCCAGGCTGAAGTGCAGTGGCTCCATCCCGGATCACTGCAATCTCTGTCTCCCAGATTCAAACGATTCTCCTGTCTCAGCCTCCCAGGTAGCTGGGATTACAGACACCACCATGCCCGGCTAATTTTTTTTTTTTAAAGAAATTTTTTTTTACAAAAACAGGGTCTCGCTATATTGCCCAGGCAGGTCTCGAACTCCTGGGCTCAAGCTATCCTCCCGCCTCTGCCTCCCTAAGAGCTCAGCCTGGCTAATTTTTGTATTTTCAGTAGAGACAGGGTTTCACTATGTTGGCCAGGTTGGTCTCAAACTCCTGATCTCAGGTGATTTGCCCACCTCGGCCTCCCAAAATGCTGGGATTACAGGCGTGAGCCACCGCTCTTGGCCACATATTGTCAACTTCTTAAAGGTGGAAATGGTGTCTTCTGTTTTTTTCCATTTCTTCAGTGGCACTCCCCACCCCCACCGCAATCAACACAGGACTGGCTATAGAGATGTCTTCGTATAAAACACTGCAAAGTAACTTGCACAATGGCTTAGCAAATAAGAGGTACTTAATAAATGGTAGTTAATATGCACGCATGTGCCATCCATTGTTCAGAGAAGCAGTGCAGTGAAGCGGTTTAGAGCACAGGACCTGGTATTAATCCACTCTCTGCCACTTGCTTGGTTAGCACATGTGACCTTGGTCAAGGTTAGCACTAATAGGCCCTAATATTCTCATCTATCACACATGGCTGATGATAACAGTAGTTAATTCATGAAGTTGTGAGAACTGAAAGGGTTTAGTCTATGTGACAGAGCCAGGCACGAATCAAGCACCCTGTAGGTATCAATTGTTTTTGTCTTTTTTTGATACAGGGTCTCACTCTGTTGCCCAGGGTAAGTACGTTGACGCAATCATTGCTCACTACAGCCTCGACCTCCTGGGCTCAAGTGATCCTCCCACCTCGGCTTCCTGAAGAGCTGGGACTACAGGTGCATGCCATCATGCCCAGCTAAGTTAATTTTTTTTTTGTAGAGACGAGGTCTTGTTATGTTGCTGAGGCTGGTCTTGAACTCCTGGCCTCAAGCAATCCTGTCATCTCAGCCTTGTAAAGTGCTGGGATTACAGGTGAGCCACCATACCCAGCCCAATTATTTAACTATTATATGCCAAACGATTCTTCAAGAGGTGGTCAGTGGCTGTGCGCAATGGCTCATGCCTATAATCCCAGCACTTTGAGATGCCGAGGTGGGTAGATCACCTGATGTCAGGAGTTCAAGACCAGCCTAGCCAATGTGACGAAACCCAGTCTCTACTAAAAACGTTAAAATTAGCGGGGTGTGGTGGCACATGTCTGTAATCCCAGCTACTCGGGAGGCTGAGGCATGAGAATTGCTTGAACCTGGGAGGTGGAGGTTGCAGTGAGCCAAGATCGCACCACTGCACTAGAGTCAGCAAGGTCTTCAAAGATGGTTAGATGCTCAGGCCAGCCTCTCAGGGTCAGCACAAATAATACAGGGGGAATAGGCTTGGGCATCATTTCCCCCAGGTGTGGGCAAAGTTCCTAGACTAGACCAGATATAATTAGCCACCATGCCCAGCCAAGTTTTAAAATTTTGTTTGTAGAGATGGGGTCTTGCATGTTGCCAAGGCTGGTTTTGAACTCCTGGCCTCAAGCAATCTTCTCATCTCAGCCTCCCAAAGTGCTGGGATTACAGGTGAGCCAGCACACCCAGCCCAGTTGTTATAATTTGGATAAATATCACTATTGTCCAACATGCAGATGTTTCTGTCCACATCACTTCCTGTCCGAACAAGAACGCCTATTTCCCCATGCCCTAATCAACTCATAGTTTTAAGTTTAAATTTTATTTTTATTTATTTATTTTGAGACAGAGTCTCACTCTGTCTCCAGGCTGAAGTGTAGTGGTGCAATCTCGGCTCACTGCAATCTCCACCTCCCATGTTCAAGTGATTCTCCTGCCTCAGCCTCCCGAGTAGCTGGGATTACAGGTACGCAACACGACACCCAGCTAATTTATGTATGTTTTAGTAGAGACAGAGTTTCACCATGTTGGCCAGGATGGCCTAGATCTCGTGACGTCGTCTATCCGCCTCAGCCTCCCAAAGTGCTGGGATTACAGGTTTAAGCCACTGCACCCCACCCGGCCAAGGCAGGGCAGGGCTTAAGAGAGAAGTCTCCACATTCCCGTCTCAGCCCTCCCAGTCCTGTCCCCAGAACCACAGACTTTGATCTCAGCCTTTCTGGTAAATGGAAAGTGGTATCTCAGTAAATAAATCTCATGATTATGTTGACGTGAAAACAAACTGTTGTATGTTAGGGAGTAGAATGTTGCATTTGAATGAACTTCAAGATAAAACGGGAGCCTTCAAAGACATTTTATGCTCAAGGGCGGGGCGGGGCATGAGCGGCCTTCTCCTGGGGAAACCTCTGTGTCAGTCTGTGGAATGAATGTTTGGAATGAATGCGTGAAGGTGCCCCCACTCCTCTCCATCACGCTGAGGTTTCCCTCATCCCCCAGTCACCTGTTTACAATCTATTGCTTATGGCTCTCCTTGCCTTTGGCCCGGTCACCACCTTGCTGCCTTACCAAGTCAGTCACTTCCCCGTCTGGGCTTCAGTTTCCCGACTTGTTAAAAGGGGCCTGGGCTAGGCCCCATTCCAGGTGAAGCATTCCAAGACCGATCAACTAATTCGTATTAAGGTGTAGATGACTGATAACAGCTTAATGTATTACTTCTCCTGTGGGTGGAAACATTTTAAGAGATGCAATTTCTCATCCTCCAAGAATGAACTGCATGGTGCAATTTCAGGTATGGTCACAGGTGGGTGGGGACGCTGTGGGAGGAGGGGGTCCCTTTCCCGGCACCGCTCTAGTGGTCACTATAGGCCCCCGCCTGCTCCAGCCGGGGGTGGTGGCAGCCCCGAGGGGACAAACCTGCTGGCTTCTCCATTTCTCTCTGGCAGTGGCCAAGAGCAGGGTTTTGTCATACAGGAAAATGCCTCATCAGGGAAACCCAAGTGTGTGGCCTGGAAAACTACCTTGTTCCCTGGGGCGAGGGGTGTGGTGGAGGTGTTAGCAGCTTGATTTCCAGGTTCTCAGGTCAGTTCTTGTCCTGGGCGGGTGAAGAGACCCCCGCTGGAGGGCCACTGGCCTTCCGCCAGAGCAGGGGTTCCTGCCACACCTAGATCCAAGACGTCTGCTTTTTACGACAAGAAAGAGGCTGTGGCAGACACCGTCTGGTTTTGTATGATGAAGGAGGTTTGGTTTGGCTTCTAAATTTTCAGGGAGGGCTGGTGGCTCGCAGCCATCAGCCACCGTTAGCCTGTCAGAAAGAGGAAAGGCGTTTCTTTAGCTGTGAGGTCTAGGCCGGCTGCTCCCGTGCAGTGCAGGCCACTGCACCCCACCCCTCGTTCCCCACTTGCCCCCTGGGCCTCCCCAGGGTGCTGTTTTGTCTCACTACTGTCTGGGCCTTTCTTTGGGGGAGGCGGCTGGGGAAGCCAGTCTGTGCTGCCCCCGGAACAGTGGTGGGTGGGGTTGGAAACCAGGGGCTGAGGGGCCCAGGTCAGATCAAAGACAGACTCGCCTTGCTCTCTGGCAGAACCTCCACTGTGGCATCCCCTCCTCCTCCTCCGTGGACCAGGGCAGCTTCTCCAGACCTGAGGATGCTTAACCCGTGAGCCTCATCACAGAGCACTCAGAGCTCTAGACCCTCTTGACGCAAAGGGTACTCCATGTCCAGCTGCAGCCACCTGACCTGGGAGCCTGTTCTGCTGCAAGCCTTAGGGAGGTGACAATGCCATGGAAACTCTCTGGGGAGGCCCCTCTGAGGGGCAGACACCACAAGCCTGGTGCAAGGGAGAGAGATGGACGCTGGGAAGGCTAAGGAACACACGATGGAGCCATGTGCTGAACTAGGGAGGTGCCTGAATTTATTTATTTCCTTCCTTCCTTCCTTCTTTCCCTCCCTCCTTCCTTCCTTCCTTCCTTTTTTTTTTTTTTGAGATGGAATTTCGCTCTTATTGTCTAGGCTGGAGTGCCATGGTGCATTCTCGACTCACTGCAACCTCTGCCTCCTGGGTTCAGGCGATTCTCCTGCCGCAGCCTCCCAACTACCTGGGATTATAGGTACATACCACTATGCCAGGTGAATTTTGTATTTTTAGTAGATACAGGGTTTCACCATGTTGGCCAGGCAGGTCTCAATCTCCTGACCGGCAGTGATCCGCCCGCCTCAGCCTCCCAAAGTGCTGGGATTATAGGCATGAGCCATCACTCCCGGCCTTAATTTCTTTCAAAACTGTTTCTTTGAGTTTTATTTTATTTAAATTAGGCAATCCACTCACACAGTTAAAATTCTAAAGGCACAGGAGGATATGTAAGTTACGGTTTCTTTCACAGACTGTTTCTTAGCCGCTTCCCCTCTCAAAGGCAACCCATGTGGCCCAGAGACATTAGATTATGCCAGTAAAAACATGCGTGTGTGTGAGTGTGTGTGTGTGTGTATGTGTGTGTGTGTGGTGTATATCCATACTCATTAGACCTGTTTTAAAAATTCAAAGTTTGGCCCATGGCACGCAGTGTCTGGACCTTACTTTTCTCACCTGGCGTATGTAAAGAACATCCTAGATTATATTTCAGTTGAATATTATTCTACTCTAAGGATAGATCTCAATTTATATAGCCAGGACCCTACTGATGGACTTTTAGGTTGTTTAATACATGTAACTTAATTTTAGAATCTTAGAAAATGGAAGATCATTTAATGCCAACTCCCATCCACCCTGCCTAGGATTTTTTTTTTCCTTTTTTTTTTCTTTTATTATTTTATTATTATTTTTAAAATAAAGATGGGGTTTCACCATGTTGGTCAGGCTGGTTTTGAACTCCTGACCTCAGGTGATCTGCCCACCTTAGCCTCCAAAGTGCTTGGATTACAGGCATGAGCGACCACGCCTTGCTGTTTTTCTGTTTTTTTTTTTTTTTTTTTTTTTTTTTTTTTTTAAGAGATGTGTCTTGCTTTGTTGCCCAGGCTGGTCTTGAACTACTGGCTTCAAGCTATCCTCCCACCTCAGCCTCCCTCCCGAATTGCAAGTTTACAGGCATGAGCCACTGCACCCAGCCCTGCCAAGGAATTCTTTCATAGTATCTGACTGCATGTCTGAGCCCCATCTGGAATGTCACTGCCTCTGGGAAGCTCCACCTCCCTCTCCCTCTCATCACCCTTGCACATACCTTAGCCAGAGCCCTAATGACATGATATTATTATTTTTTTTTTTTTAGAATAAAAAGAATGAAAGAGAGAAAGGAAGAGGAAGAGATTTTAGAAAAAGAGAGAAAAGGAGAAAGAAAGAAACAGCAAAAGAAAGAAAAAATGAATGAGAAAGAGGAAGAGATTTTAGAAAAAGAGAGAA
>CAUYQU010093824.1:0-15287 GCA_963574635.1 Cheracebus regulus | reverse complement strand
CTTATTATCCACCTTCTGAAGTCTGATTCTGTGAGTTCATCACACTCATCCTCTGTCAAGCCTTGTTCTCTTGCTGATGAGGAGCTGCGATCCCCGGTAGGAGGAGAGGCATTCTGATTTCGGGTGTTCTCAGCCTTTTTGCAAAGAAATCAGTACAACAATGGGACGGCTTGCATTTCTTTAAAGAGGGTTGCACTTTGTCCTGTATGCAGATAAATTAAAGAATTTAACTAGCATTAGAATTTGATCCTTTTAAGACCTACTTTTAATCTTTGTTGGGTATAAACTTTACACTGTAAAGAACTGGCCTTTACTCCAGTGCTAATTTAGCCCCACTGCTAAGCCATGGCCTTCTCAAAGGGAAGCACAATACATACCTCAGGATAAATGGGGGGACTAATCAGTTTGGGAGGTCAGTATGAGAAGATATGAACATACTGAAGAGTAAGAGGCAATTAGTCAGCTGAAAGCTGGGAAGACAAAGTAGGGTGAGGCAAACGATATGCTATCCTGGGACCTGCATGTACAAAGGTCTTGAGATGGCAAGTATATGGTGCTGTGTGAATAAAAATGATGTAAGGTCCAATATGCATGAGAGAGGACATAAAGGCAAGAATGGAAGAGATAAGGCTAGTAAAGCAAGCAGAAACTAGATGGGTTTAACAAATGAGTTTTTGAAGAACCACATTTCTCAACACTTTATATTATCATATATAGGTTTGAACAAAGTAGATTTTATTTTTCTTAAAGAATCTTGTTTGGAGCGTGAAAGAATAAGTGAAATACACAGATTTCATTTTATAAAATTAATTAAGCTTTTGTTAATATGTAATTTGCTTAAGTCCTATTGCTTTATTAGAGTATTGACTTTGGAGTTCTTGAGACTTTGGTTAAAATCTTAGTTCTGATTTTTCCTAGGTGCATTTTGTTGAGCAAGTTCCTTAATCGGAATCTTTATTTTCTTTGTCCATTAAGGTGTGAGGGAGCATATGGGTATGAGCCCACTTGCAGGGCTGGTATTAAGTTAAAAAGACAAATAAATATCTGCCAGTGTCCAGCACACGGTAGACTCTCAGCATACGTTGATAATCCCCTTGAACGAAAGACCTACAAGGGGAAAAAATTCCTTTTGTAGTCCGGTTAGTTCTCAACCCAGGTGGCACATTAAAATCATGTGAGGAACTCCAAAAAATGTTGATGCCCAGTCTCCACATCAAGGTAATAGGTCTGGGATGAGCCTTGGGCATGGTATTATTTTAAAAAAAGCTCTTCAAGTGATTTTAACATGAAATGCAAGGTTAAAAACTGATGATCTGGCCAGGAAAGCCTAAATTTTTCACCCTCTGAAATCAAGGAGTGTGCGTGTGTGTTTCAACAACACAAGCAGAACATGAAAACACGAGATCCATGAAGAGAAAAACAACTGCAGGTCGCAACAGACACTGACGAGAGCTGGCAATACACTTGGCTGACTTCTTAGATTCTATTTTTAATATTAAGTCCACTCTGGTTATGTAACTGGGGCTAGTGGTTTTACATAATAAATCCTTTTGAATTTGTGAAACCTAGATGGCTGATTTTATAAAACTCTTGATTCTCATTTCTTTAAAAATTATTTCTATAATTTTTATTCCAAACTTCTTCACATGAGAAGGCTTTTTTTAAACAAGCTGGTTTTTTTTTTTTAAAGCAGTGTGTGTTTTTTTTTTAATCTCCCATTCATTTTGAGGTTTGTTCACTTCTAAAAAAGGACTCCGTTAAAAAATTTGGCTAACACTGAAGATATGGAACAGTTTGATAAAGCTTAAGAATATACTTAGGAAATAGCTTATATTTTAGAATTATTTGTTTCTTTGGGATAACAACTTTTAATTCACATTTCCTTACTGTTGTACTTTAACTTCCTAGTTACAGGTTTGCATTATCCAAGATTTAACCTTACTCTTATGGATGATGTCACTGAGTTGCTAATAACAACCAGTTAGCATTTCCTAATAAGTTTTTTGTAAAATGTGAATAACTTACTCTTCTCTACCTCAGGAATATTTAGTTTTAGAAATCTAAACTCATTAGAAAAAATGAATGATGAAAGGATATATAAACTATAGCATTTTTATGAGGAAAAAGATATATAAATGTACAGTATTTCTGAAATACTCATTTTAAAAGTGCTCTTTATATGGAATGTATTATATGAAGTATACAATCATAGGAAAAGATAGACTGAGAATTAAAACCTGGAGCAAAGTACACAGCATCATAATGAAGATGTCCAGTAACTGGACAAACTATGCCAATTATTTTTTTCCTAAACTGTGCTGGGCACACAATAAGCATCCAACCCCACTTATTATAAGAGAATAGCTTTAAAGAGGTAGTATGTTAAAAGAAAACAACTACCTTTGTAAATAATATTGATACAAAGAACAGAACTAAAGAGAAAAAAACATGATTTGAACTTAAGACTTAGCTTGAAATATTTTTATTCTTTCCAGATGTGCTGTTTGAACCTTTCACATGGACCCCCCAATACCTCTAGGCATCGTAATGGATTTTTATCTCTATATCCAAAGGATCTACCAATAATTTAAGGTATGGAGACAAAAGTCAGGGATCTTTAGGCATATGTTGCCCTGCTTCTCTGATTATTTAGCTGGAAGAGAAGCAGTGGGAAGATGCTTGGAGAATGAGCTGGAATCTTTCCTCCAATTTGAGATATGTTAATACTGTAAGTCAGAGGTGCATAGGCAACTGCTTAGTGGATAGGTTACCGGTGCTTGTTTGACATCATATATATTTCCTTCTTTGCATATCTCTAAACAATTTTTTACTTTTTAAAATGTGTCAATAAACATCTTTGAAAGAAACAAACTCAGATTTATAGTTTTTCATTTTTGCTAGGAGTGAAGCCTAATGCTTCTTAGCAGCAATGAGCAACTTCATTTAAACTGATTACTTTGGACTAAAGGAAAGACAAACAGCAGTTGTACTCCACTCAGTCTTCAGAGTCAAACCTCACAACAGTATTTCCTAGAATTGGAGCTAAGTACAAGGGTTAGAAATATAGGAGAAAGAAAAGACCTAATATGACAAATACATCTGTAATTAAGTAACGGGGATCTGTTAGAATCAGAGCAGTCCTGAGTATTACCTTACTGAAAGAGTTCAGCTGCATAGGTTTTGAATGAAGCTTCTGACTATTCTAGTTCCACATATGTTGAATTCAACAAATAATTTAAAAGGTTACTATATTTTTAATGTTAAAAGGAAGTCTTCAAGTTTTTGGTATTGGTATAAAGTTATCATTTGAATACTCTCAGTGTTACTATATTCTGTCAGCTTTTCAAATCCTCAGGCTCTGTATCTGTGGATTCACACAACTTTGGATAGAAAGTTTAAAAAAACCAATAAAATTATAAAGGATAATACAAGTGAAAACACAATATAGTATAACAACTACATAGCACAATGTAAGTGCTATGCAATCGTATCTAATCATCTAGAGATTATTTAAATAATATGGGAGGATGTGCATAGGTTATATGCAAATACTGTGCCATTTTATATAAGGAACTTGAGCATCTGTGGATTTCAATATCAGGGGATGGCATTCTGGAACCAGTCCACTGCAGATACTAACTAGAATTCATTTTATCATTTTAAAAAGTCAATAAATATTATCTTGATACATAAAATCCTTGAGAGACCTGATATTCACAGATAAAGCTGTATAAGTCTAATTGCTTTTATGAAAGTTCCTAGAAGCATCTTAGCCCAATATCAATCTACCAAGTATTACATGACTTTACCGATTTCAATAAATGCCAAGACTGATATAATCTGATCATAAGTTACTATCAAGTAAGTGGATAACTGAATACACAGGATAGTTCAGAAATTCACTATTGGGAACGGAAGATCACAGAAAAGCATGATAACTGGTTCATTCATTTATAAGGAGGAGAACCTTGATTAAATCTGCAAATAATTTTCAGTTTTTAAACTAATCCGCTTTCCTAATCTTCCTGGTGACTAGAAACAGGTTAGGAATGGGAGGTAGTGGAGTAAACATGAGGATTTCTGTTTTTTAACCACTGCCATAAAGGCTTGGGAAAAAGATAAACTCCAAATTACCCAAGAACATTCTTTCCTTAAAACGTTTTCAAAATAAATGAGACCAATCTTCAGAACAATGCACAACTGTGGATAAGTTAAAACGTTTAGGAAGGGGATAACTGGGATAACTCTTGAGTAAGTGTAATCCAGACCCAGGAGAAATGACATGTTTCCAGTTTCCTGGCAAAAGAAAGTATAGGAAGGTAGAGTTTGGCATTTTAACATTTTATCTAAAACTGTGAAAACAGAAACAAATGTGCAAAACATATGACTGAAACAAACAAAAAACCCAAATGTACAACTCTAAAAATATGTGATCAATGTTTAATATTCTGAGGAATAAGTAACAAAATCAAGAAATATTTTTTACTTAGCTGGGTTCATTTCCTCTGAATTCTTCTGAGAGTTAAAAATGAACTATCACACTGATTGATTTAGAACCATCAGATTTTACTTCTGGAAAATCTAATTCCTTTCAAAAGTTATAATTTTAATGTTAGCACAAAAATTACTTCCTAACATTCCATTTTTAAAAAACATTTTGCAGCCAAAGATTCCTATTTATGAATTACAGTACTGCAAGGCACATACAGAACTCACCTCCTTCAAAACACACGAAGATATACTCCCTGAAATAGAATTTTAAAATCCTTGAACAATTAGAAATACTACAAAGTTAGCATTTTTTAGGTAAAAATGTTGCTCCTACAGGATCATGCAACTTTCTTAAAATCAATTCAGCACGTATGTCTAAAGAATCCTTTTTAAAAACATTTGTACTTAAAATGCAGATACAGTGATGCTGAAGACACTAAACAAAAACTGAAAAGTACTATATCTTGATAAATTTTGTTATTGCCTTCTTTAGAGATTTTATCATCTCTAGTTGATTTTCAAAGACTTGAATTTAATAATGGGGTAATTACACAAGACGTAAAGGATTTTTTAAAAACAATTATTTTCTTACCTCTAGCATCAATTCTTCTATAAAGAATGCTAAATAAATTACATTTTTTGTTCAGTAAAACTGAAAACCATTTAAATGCTTCTACCAAATTTAATGCAGCTTAATTAGGGACCAGGTACATATTTTCTTCTGAACATTTTTGGTCAAGCATGTCTAACCGTAAAAGCAAATGGAATTTTAAGAGGTAGATTTTTTTTTTCCATGATGCATTTTGTTAATAAATGTGTCAAGAAAATAAAAACAAGCACTGAGTGTATTCTCTTGAAGTATAAGGGTCTAATGAAAAATAAAAGATAGATATTTGTTATAGTCTGACATTTTAACAGTCATAGTATCAGACTTTTCGTGACCAGTGCATTTTGGACTCTCTCAGGATCAAAATACGAGTCTGCCAACTGTATTAAATCCTCCTCCGCCTCCTCCACCAGTTGGTCCGCAGCTTCCTGGTGGGTCATTGTCATCAAATCCATTGGGCCGAAATGAACAAGAAGCAGATGCAGCTTGTAGGGCCCGGGCTCGAGCATTCAACTCTTGTTCCTAAAATTAAAATGCTAAATACAATGGTTATATCACCTATAGAAATATTTTAAACTACCTTAATCCTTATAAGCATTCTTCAAATCTTAGTAACTTTGAAATTAAAGCACCTAAGAAAAAAAATTTCTCTAAGAAAATATTACAGTTCCTGCAACACTCTCTAAAACATATTGGAATAGATTCTTTTCTAATATATTTAACATAGAATTCAAAGATGATCACAATAGATTATTCTCCAGCAATTGGGGCTATTCTGGAAGTGGGTGATTACAGTTAAAGGTATGGATAAAGGAAGACGACTGAATTTTTTTCTACCCTTTCCATAGACTATTTCTCAATAAACAATAAGACTAGTCTCAAAAAATACTGCCAAGTAAAATGAAGCCTACCTCCTTAACAGTAATATCTAAAACTTTTCCTTATCAGGAAAACTTTTATCAGAAATCAGTTATATTCATCTAGATGCCAGGCATATATTAGGTGCTCAATAAATATTAATGATTTCAGATTAGAATACTATTAGGTGCTTAGCTTCAAGGGGAGTAAATGTGAATAAATAATGGCAGATTCATTTGGCAAGGTGTACAACTGTACTCTAAAACGGGGGACCCACAAACTCTTTGGAAAAATATGCAAAATATTCTGGCATGTGCCTATTTTTCTGGGAGAGGATCTGCAGATTTCAAATGGAGTTGGTGAAAACAAGGTCTAAAAGTTACTGGTCACAGGATAACCCTGAACTTGTTAGCATAAGCATCCTGAAGGGCTTTTAAAATACAGTTAACATTAATAACAAAAATCTTATTATTTCAATTTTTCAACTTAACGCCTAGTGACTTTGTTCCACCTGGCAAGGTAATATTATTTTATAATTTCTAGCTAAAATGATTTAGTTAACTATTCTTCCCCTTTCACAAAATGCTCAAGTTTTCATTGTGAAGAAAAGACCCAGGCATACCCTAACACTTAACCCTCACATTATGGATACCTTATTTTTTCAGTAGAATACAGCACTTTCTGTTCAAGTCTCAGTACACAAAATCATCAAGAATCACCTATTTTTATGGCTGAAAGGGACCTTTGCTAAATCCTTGTAACAAAATGGCTTAACTAACAGGTCTCTGACAGAGCTTTTAAAACTTAATTTGCAAAATATTTCTGAAAAACATTTTTGTAATCTACTGTGCCATTTACATTTGTAATTGCTGGCTCTTTGGTATAATGTCTACCTACACAGTATTTTTAAGGTGATATATATATTAATTTATCCTTTGATCTATAAAATTAAAGAATTACAAATGTTTTACAGATTTAAAATAAGTGCCGTAAGTAACATCAGAAACAGACACACAACCCCCACCAATCCTCATTGTTCTAGCTCTCTAACGTATTAAATTATCCAAACAAGCAATGAAACTATGACTCTGTATCTGAGAAACAACACACGGTTTCAGATATATAGATGATGTACCCTAATAAATTAAAACTTAACAAACACATAAGGTAGAGCTCAAGAATTTCTGCCTGAACTTCTGCTACTAAAAGATATGGCAAATTTTGCATAGACATTTTTATACAGTGATTCCCTTTCAGAAACTATGTCGAATGACATAAAATGTAAAATTAGTAACTCCATTGCATCTGTACCCATGAAACCTATATTGTATTTCAAGATATACAGCATCCCGAAAAAGAAATATTCCTTTTCTGCTTTATTATTTATAGACGTATACGGCTGACAGAAAAAATGTGTGGTATTCTGTTTTCTGACGATAAACTTAGTGGATAAAAATAGGAAAAACTGTCTTTCATTTTACTTAATATAGGTAACAATATTGTATACAATGCCAAAATTATGATTATCATAGATTGTGTAATTTATATCAAATACTAAAGTTAATTCTAATTTCAGTAGACTACAGGCCTAGTCACAGAAAAGTTACTGCTCCTTAAGACAAATAATTTTCAGTATGCATTTCTCATTCAAGTAAAACTGTTGGCATTAATCCTTTTATTTTTCTTTAAACTGTACATATATATATTGAATATACTCTTCTGAATGTATGAAAAAGAAAAAAAAGAAATTAAACCACCACTTCCTCCAAAGAAACAAAGGAAAGAAATCAAGCAAGAAAGACGGGAAGCAGTCTGTGGCTGACGCAGGATAGATGGGTGAGGAATCTGGACAATGCAATGATGATGCATTACACAATCTCTCACTGGATCCCAACCAAAGGCTTAGTTTTTGTAATCCAGACACTAAAACAATACAGATACTCCTAATGGAAGCTGGACTGAAGGGAAAGAAATATATGAAGAAAAAAATCCTTTCAAAAATTTACTTCGAGATTCACAATTTGTATTGTTTTCTCAAATGTCAGGCAATGATACACAGAGTAGAAAATGGTTTGTCATAAAAGATTTTTTGCCTGGGTTTTTAAAAACCACAGATCTTGCCAATACTCAAAAGAGCAACATTTTCTAACACTTGTAAATCTGGTTGTGGCTAGATTTAAAATTGAAAAATAAAATCCTAAAATTTAAAAATGAAATCCTAAAAAAAGCTCCTTAAAATTGTCACAAGGTGAGTTTCTCTTGTGATTATGAAGTATTAAAATGAAAGCAGCTACCCTGATGTGAACAAAACTGGTAAATAGATTAGCAATATTGTTTAAGAGCAGAGGAAATAAAAGTGTTCACTTCACATCCTTACTTTTACTATTTAAGTTTTTATAACTGTTTTATCAATAGGTATAATGCTATTTCTTAAAGCTATAGTACATACATAATAATCTATTATGAAGTATGACATATTTTTATAATTATCTCAAAAATGGATATAAAAATGAAGATGGTAGTAAGAAAGAAAACACACATGCACATGATCCATGTGTTTAAAACTAAAAAGTGATAGCTGAAAACTGCTGTATACACAACCTCAACACTATAGTTTCCTATTGCCTGGCAATTATGAGCACGTGTGCATTCACATAACAGAATAAACAATGTAGTCTCTTAAAATGCACTTAAAATACCAGAATGATCTGATTAAATGGTATGAAAAACTTCACAATTTAAGCCTTTACCAATCACTGTATTGAAAAGTAAATAGGCTGGACACAGTGGCTCATGCCTGTAATCCTAGCACTTCGCGAGGCCAAGGTGGGCAGATCACTTGAGGCCAGGAGTTTGAAACCAGCGTGGCCAACATGGCAAAATCCCATCTCTACTAAAAATACAAAAAAATTTACCGGGCATGGTGGGGTATGCCTGTCATCCCAGCTACTTGGGTGACTGAGACCTGAGAATTGTTTGCAGTGAGCTGAAATCACACCACTGCACTCCAGCTTGGGCGACAGCGTGAGACTCTGTGTCAAAAACTAAATAAATCCAAATAATCACACTCTAACTATAAATTTCTAATTAAGAGTTGATTATTGGGCCACATGTAGTGGCCTAGCACTTTGGAAGGTTGAGGAAGAAGGATTGGTTGAGCCCAGGAGTTCGAGACTAACCTGGGTAAAACAGCAAGACAGTGTTTAAAAAATTTTTTTAAAAAAAATTAGCCAGGCATGGTGACATATGCCTGTACTCCTTAGCTACTCAGGAGGCTGAGGCAGGAGAGAATCACTTGAGCCCAGGAGTTCAATGCTACAGTAAGCCACGATCATGCTACTGTACCTCAGCCTGGGTGACAGAATGAGACAGTCTCAAAAAAAAAAAAAAAAGAAAAAAAAAAGAAAAAAAAGAAAATTGAATATTTATTATTATATTTTGCTTAAAAGGGTACTCTGATAATGAAACTTTGATTTACTACCTAGTCTTAATACAGGTAGATATCTTAATGGAAAATTTGGCAGTATCTTTTTTTGCCTTAAACAACTTGTCAATATGAAACTTAAGATCGAATTTAGAACTGCACAACACTGAAAAACTGAATTAACAAAATACATAATGCTTTTTCTTTATAATAAAGTAACATAAGAGCCTAAATATAATAACGAAAAAATGGCTCCTCATGCTCAAATATTGCATAATCAGAAAGTAATGGGGTAAATTACAAGATAAACTGGAAAATCACTTAAAAGCTAAGCTACAAACAAGTGTTGCTCTGACTATACAAGCATTTGGGATTCTAATCACAGAAATGAGGGTAGTTTTTTGTCTTTCAAAACTTGTATTTCTCCTTTGACAAATATATTTCACTCAATCACTGATACATAAATAATCATTCAAAAGTCAAAACTGTAATAGGCCTTGTATCTATCTTTTGTATTATAGAAATTTTCTATTTCAAACTAACCCTTTCCTCCTCATTGCACCTTTTCAAACTTCAAGAATCGTGATCTAACTAGGGCTTATATGATATCTAGGAAGGACACAGTTGAATATATTCTATTTCTAGTATGTTGATCATAAGCCATCTGACTGGATATTAGAGTCTTCAGTAGTTAATCAGTTCAAACAAATATTCTGATTTTCTTTTTTATTTTCTGTAAAGTTAATTTTTTTGTGTGTCATGCAAGAACATTGCTATACTTCTTTAAAAATGTGTCAGATGAGTATTTTATAATGCAGCACATTTGAAAGCTTTTGAGAAAATTTCCCTCTAAAAATTAGTATTATATTGGCTCATTTCTTATTCTATCTGTATTTTTTAGGAGTGACATTCAAACACAAAATTTTAAACGTACTTATTAAAACTCAAAATCACTTGAACTACCCAATTAATGTACCTAGAATTTCACCTGTAATTTACTGCTAGCCCTGTATATTGAGAACAAATTGGTAAGTTCAAAAAAAAAAAAAAAACTTTCAGCAAGACTTTAACTTTTTATTAGCCTTTACTTAAGTAATAAAATCACTAACTTCTTGAAAGAAGTATATTTATGAATAAATTTATCTCATATAAAAACATTCCATGGCTTTTTACAATTGTATTATCTCCTTGGTTTTACTGCCCACATCCCCAAAGAATATGAATATCTTTTCTTTACATAATCTACCTTTTAGTGTTTTTTTATCCTATCCACCTAAATATCAATAGATGACTCTTAAAATATTTACACAAAGGTCTTGCTGGTATAAACACCACATTTAGCAGTTGTTTCCCCTGGTGGGTGAGACTGAGGGGAAGAAGGAGATGTCCACTTTATTAAACTTTCTGTATTTTTGTATGGCATGATTTCATAATGAGCCATCGTTTGTAATTAACACATAAAGTGTCACATTCTGCATTACATCTAATTGCTACTTTTCATTTAAATTAAGTCACAATATTAGAAAGTAAGGCAATTTAGTTTTACAGGTTGAGAATATGTCATATAAATCCAGAATCAAATTTCAGAATTTCATAAAAACTTATGTTAGATTTCAAAATTAGGGTACTCATTTATCTGTCAATTGTTTAATATCTTCCACAAATAATAAAGCTTATAATTCTAACTTACCTGTAAATATAGTTTATTGTCTTTTGTTATAGCATCCATAAGTTCTTTCTGTAGAGGTGGGTCTCCATTTACCCAGAGTCCACTGGTTGGGTTATTACCAGTTAAACCATTAGTACTATTCTGCTTTTTATACAAAAGTACATAAGCTGTGTCCTTTGGAAACCTACTCGTAATTTTCTGGACTGACTGAAATGAAGTAAATGTCACTCTACTGTCATTAAATAAAAACCATTCTTTTGACACTTCTTTATTTTCCAAATCCTGTTCGATAATTGCACTGGGACTATCTCTCCCTAGTAAATGACTCTGGGAGGATGCTAATGCCAGAGCTTCAGATTGGTGGCACATCTGATATGAAGACTCTGTACTTGTGACATTTCTGGCATAAGAATAGTAATGGCCACTTTCAGAGGATATACCAGAGTGAACCACAACAGAACTTAATAGATAGGGCACCAATTTTGTGCAGGAAGCTTCATCAGTCCCTGAAGGCTTTAATTTTTTAGCAAGGTTCTCACTAATATCAGTGAAGTCAACATCTACAGACCAACTTTCTGACAATGAAGAGAAAGAAGTAGTTCTTTTAACTGGCAACTCCAGAACCAGTGGCAGTGATACATTGTCTAAAATTTTTCTTCTCACATGATACTTCTGATCATATGAAAATCTCAGGAGAGTAAGAATAAGGTATTCAGGTTCCTCCGTGATTTGCATAGTTTTCTCAGCATTCTGCAGAGAGGCACAGTTTCCACAATAATATTGGTTATCACCAGTAAGAATCTCTGGAGCCAAAAAATAATTTAGTAAGTCAGTTACTGAAGGTGTGGTTTCACCTCCTGGTTTCTGAGGTACATCTTTATTAACAAGAATCTTGTTAGATTCATTAGGGACAGAAGTGTTTTCAGAACAGTAAAACTCATCGGGAGGACTGCCTATGGTTCTTTTATTCACAACTGAGTCACAGATAAAGGCAGCTGTCGTTGGATTATAAACTACTGGTTCTTCTGAAGGACTGGGTACAGTGGCTTGCATTAGACCACCATCTTGCACATTGGGTGATGATGCTGTATCTTGGAAAGACATGTTTTCCAAAGAAGAGGAAGGACAAAAGGCAAGAGAAAGATCTGTAAAGGCTTCCACTTTTTGTGAGGTACTCCTGCAGTTCAAACAACATATGTGAGTTCGTAGTTTTCCTCCAAACATTTTTTCTATTAAAGTCTTCTCACTGTCACTTGTACGAGGGGTCTCTGTTAGTACAGCTGCTTTACTAGCTACTTCCTGTAAAGAAGTTTCACTGCATTCCAGAATTTCAGAAGCCTTGTGTGAGGACTGAACTTTCAAGATCTTTTCTTCTTCATGGAGCCTGCAGGAGAGTATATCATTATATAGTTACTTAAATTAACTTCAAATGTCATTTCTATTTAAAAATATTAGTGACTTCTATAAACTGTTTTAATCAAATTTAATGCTTAATGTAAACAAATCAGGTTTTATTCCTGTTTTAATTAAAAACAAATTGAACAGTTTGAGAATGCAGGAAAAATAGCTAAGTGGCTATTACTACTCTATATTCTCATTACACTTTCTTCATACTGCTACTTAATAGAACTTATTAGATTACAGTTAATTATAAATGTTCCTTAACTGTCTTATATATCTCTGTCTTCCTGACATCTCATAGAAAGTCAGACACAAAGAAACCACTGAATAGATTCTTAGCTGAATGGAAGGAAAGCTGCACATACCGAGCCCAAATAACTTTACTAGTCATTCCACACTAGTCATTCCAAACTAGTAGAACAAAGACAGGAAGATAACAGATGATAACAGGCTTTATTAATTAAGTGGTCAGGAGACAATAAAATATATCAAACCCATACAATTATGAACTAGTCTAAAAGAGTGGCTCTTAATTTTTTTGGTCCCAGGACCCCTTTATACTCTTACAAATAATTAAAAAACAAAGAGCTTTCCTTTATATGGGTTATATCTATTGATATTTACTGTCAGAACTGAGAAAAGTAATAAAATATTAACATTTAACAAACAATAATAAACCCATTATTTAATATTAATAACATTTTAAAAATGAAAAAGTTATATATATTTTTTTAAAAAGCAAGAATGGCAGTGTTTTACATTTTGTAAATATTTTAAGTATCTGGCTTAATAGAAGACAGCTGGAGCCTCATATCTCTGCATTCTATTGTTATATGTTTTTTTGGATGAAGGCTATAAAGAAAATGTGGCCTCACACAATTATGTTTTTGGAAAAGAGAAGACCTCACAGACTCCTGAAAGTGTTTTGGGAACCCACAGCGGTCATTGTATCACACTTTGAGAACAGCTGGTCTCAAGGAAGAAAATTCAAAAAAGAAAACAAATTAAAAACAAAAGAAAACATTAAAAAAATACAAGAAATGCAATGGTATTTTAAAGAGTAACATTTGAAATATGTTTTTAAAGGTAAAAACAATATTAGGTAGAATTAAACTGTTATGAAAGATAACATTCAAATCATGATTTTAAGAATACTTTTTACCTGTCAAGGAGAAATCTGAGGTATTCAGAACAGTCTTGCTGTGATCTGGGAGTAAACCATGGAGGTCTGGAAGCCTCAAAGAATATCCGAGGTGCGTATGCTTCCCTCTTTTGATGGCAGTTGAGAAAATATAAAGAAGTGATTCTTATAGCATGAACCAAGTAACTGAAATCTTAATATACAGTGTTTAATAAAGATTATTTAAAGTCATATTGCATCAGCTTTTACTAAAAAGTGCCAGATATGGCAACTTAGGGACAGGTAAAATTATTTAGAAATAAAATTAGGTAATTTTTAGCCATAACTTGAGGAGAATTAAGAGCTAGAGAAACTTATGTGACTTGCCCAGGGTCATATGGCTAAATGAGGGCACAGGGCATTAAAGCAGAACCCATGTCTACTTTACTAAACCCAATACAGTATATATCTGCCTATGTATACATATATACATATGTATTTTATATATAATAAATACAGACTAGTGATAAAGTCTCTCTAAGTCTCAATATAAGGCTCCTGGTATCATCCCTCTATAATAGTCACATGTTTGATTCCACAATTTTTTGAAATATCAAATTTAAAAACGATTAATGTATATTTTGTTAATGTATATTTTGAACAAAGTAATAAGGGAAAAACCCTACAGATGCATATGTACTAATTTTCCTTGACTAGGTACATGTCATAAATGTGCAGATTATAAGTACACTGGTTAGGGATGCTTGCTGTTTTTTTTTTTAAGCACAGAGGCAGTGTAAACTAGTGATTAAATCGTGGACTCTGGAATGATCTAGGTTCAAATCCTAGATTTTGCCATGACGAAAAAGAACTGAAAAGGCATCTAAAAGATGTGATTATAAGTTGAAACTTCAGAATTCTCTTGACATTTTGATTATTTGAGGCGTATAACAATGAAGTTCTCAGTTAAGAAAAATTTTATCCAAATTAAGGCTGGAAGGAAGGAAGTTTAGCCTACATGGGCTTCAGAGCCATTTGGTTCATATCTCAATCCAGCTGCTCATTTGCATGACCCTGAATAGGTAATGTAAACCTGTTTTCTTCATCTGTAAAATGGAGATATACCTTATTACCTGATAGACTCTTTTTGATGATTAAGACATAAAAGATTTAGACATAAAAGATTTAGACCAGGAGCTAAAAAAATGCAAATGTTCAATAAATGTTGCCTTTACTAATTATAAGAAAAAAGGACTTTTCAATTACATAGGAAAATCCATCTGCCTAAAATAATCTGTCAGGCTGCTACCAGAACTTTGATCAGGCTCTTGTTAATTTCTACTTTTCTTTTCTTGGGAGGAGCAGGGAAACCTCCCCTAAGATTTTTTTTTAATAGCTCTGATTTAGTAAGTTAATACAGTATATATCTGCCTACATATACATATATATTTTATATATAATAAATACAGACTAGTGATAAGAAGGAGATAGTTATCATTTCATGTCCCTTGGTCTTGATATGGTAAATTTAATTTGTGAACATACTTCCCCCAGATAAAGAATAATAAAATTATCTGGAGAGAGATCCAAGATGGCCGATTAGCAACAGCTCAGGAACGTAGCTCCCAGTGAAAGCGCAGAGAACGAGTGGACGCCGCACTTTCCGACGAATTTTTGTTGCCCACAGACCGGGAGATTCCCGGCAGAGGAGCCACAC